>PVJA010050655.1:0-13182 GCA_004027025.1 Myocastor coypus | reverse complement strand
TTACAGTTGGTTTCTAGAAAGTAGCAGCTGGGGCTCTTCTGGTATTTGTCTCTGTCTCTCTCTCTCTCTGTTTCTCTCAACCTCTTAGTTCAATGTCTCTAAATTCTTTGGGGTATTTTATATGACAAATGGAAATCCATTTCTTGAGACAAAAGGTACCACACAATCTTGAGGAAAGCTGTTCCTTATTTTGAAGTGAATTTTAGATGCTTTGAACAAATATCCTTTCACAACAGGTCAGCATGCTCTTTCGCTTTGGCTGAGAGGGCACACAAGCACTTCCATGACCCTTCCGAAGACCTTAACAGAGTGGCTCACACCCTTGGTATGATCTTTGACCTGAGGATGAATCGTAATGCCACGCTGTGGATTGATGTGCTACCTTGGATCCCCTTCTTACTTTAAGAATCACCCGCCATCTGGAGAGGCTGAGAATGCAAATGAGCCTTATTTTTAAATGAGAAAGATCTGGGTTGAAGTTTTTTCTTTAAATAAACCTTGAAATTTACATATATTCTGATTAAGTTCAGTTTTCCTCTGAAACATTTTAGAATATATGTTAAGTCAAATTAATCAGTGCTTCCACTATTCTGCCTGGAAACCTCCCTCCTAGGAGCCGCAGCTGAAGTAGATAATTTCTTCTATTTTTAAGTTACTAACCTTAGTGTTCTGGTGAATTATTCTCCAATTATCATGTCCAGTCCCCAGGTGAAATGTTGTTTTTTCTAGTTTCTATGTATGGGCAATTGTACAACTGATGTCTTAGGTTTTAGAACTTTTTAGAATTATACCCCCTTCAAGTAATCCAGGTACCAATATTTGTATCAAATAATAGTTATAATTTAAACCATAATCAAAGTATACCTAACCCAGGTATTTCTTTACTACCTCAAAATGTGAAAATTTTGTTTTAAAATGTGATTTATATTGGATCACAAAATCTCCCTGGTATAGGTAGAATTAAATTTCCGTAGCTCAATATCTACTGAAAGATGATATTTTTCTTCACTTTCTACCAATTCTGTTTGTATTTTTGAAACTGATTTAGAAGTTCAGCATGCCATTTGTTCATCTTCTGAAAATCAAGAATGAACATGTTTTGTGTATGTAGTGATGCTTGAAACGCAGTATTATTTCACTAAATATTTCTTAAATAAATGTATTCTGGATGCACCACATATTATGAAAACTTCTTGGAAGTGTCCTTCAGAAAGGCGGTCTGCATGTGACGAAGAAAGAACGGAAAGTGCTGCGCTTGCGCACCGTGGAGTACTACACAGCCATAAAGAAATATAAACTTGTAGGAAAGTGGATGAGACCATAGTAGGAGTGAGGTCATGTTAAGTGACATAAATAGGACACCCATGCTTAAGTGGCATTAGTTTCTCTTACATGAGAAACGCAGGGTGAAACTGAAGAGCAGAAAGAAAGATAGATAACAGGAGTGGGGAGACAGACTACATCTCTAGCAGGGAATCGAAAGGAGGGAGCGAGGTAGGGGACAGGGTCTGGAAAAATGGGATGGGACAGACACAGGCCAACTCCACCGAAGGAATGGAAACACTGTGGGCTGCAAGCAGATGTAAAAAGAGGACAAAGGGGTCAAGGGAGAATGGAGGAAAGAGGATAGAAGAATTGAGAGGTATCGCCTACAGGTATCGACATCTGTCCCACAAGGAATATAAACATTATGTGTCACACAGGTGTACTAATAAAACAAACTGAGATAATAGTAATAATAATGATAATGATTAAAAAATTAGCTGCAAACTACAGAAGATGGGCCTCCAAACTCCTAGGAAGTAGTACTTTAAATTTCTCTAATTTTTTAAAAAATATATTTGGTTGTTACAGGGTTCACTACACACTTGGACTCGTGATCCTCCTATTTTCAGCCTCCCCAGCACTGGGAATACAGGTGTGCACAGCCATGCCTGGACTCTGTGGCTGGCTCAGGGCACCCTGGGGGCAGGGCCAATGCCATTTGTGGTGCTGGAATTGAACCATGGTCCCTGTGCTTGCCTAAGCAGGTGCTGTAGTCCACTGAGCTATCTTGCCAGCCCTGAAATTCTCTAACATCGAGTGTGTGTAGAATCATACAACACATCCTACTGAGTAAATTGTAGTTATGCAATATATGCA
This sequence comes from Myocastor coypus, assembly GCA_004027025.1. NCBI lineage: Eukaryota > Metazoa > Chordata > Mammalia > Rodentia > Myocastoridae > Myocastor > Myocastor coypus. The sequence goes on along the minus strand of PVJA010050655.1, from coordinate 11,040 downwards.
TATGCCTTCGTATATTTATATTAATGTGTACATTAATACACTACTCTATCCATTGTCAGAAAGATTCAATAGACTCCTATATTAAGGATTAAAACATTTTCTCAGAAGCACAGCAGCATGAAATCCAAGGGAAATCCTAAGTTTTGCAGCAACCTCACTGCCAATTATCTCTTCAACATGTCACTTTAAAATCAGAGCAACTTAGAAGTACAAAATTCTATTTTCTTTGACAACATGAATAGGATTCAAACCTGGGTTTCCCATTCTATGTTCCAGAAAATTTTAAGCTTTATAAAATCACTTCCATAATAAAAGTAGCCATACACCAATGCAGAAATATCCTTCATATGAAACATTTCATTTTATGTAAACAGTTATATGAGAAAAGCAAAAAGAAATAACATATTTGGTTCTGATAACAAACCAATATCTTAATGCAAAGGCCTGAGTAGGTGAGTTGAGTTAATGTGTACTTTTTTTTTTCTTTTTTGGTGTTTTTGAGACATGGTCTCCCCGTGCAGTTCATTTTGTAGCCCAGACTGTTCTCCAACTTGCAGTGGTATTGCCTCAGCCTCTCTAACTAGTGCTGCGAATATAGGCGTGCTTAACAGGTGCTTTTGTGACTGGAAATCAGTATTCATATAATTCACACAATTACTTTTTTTCCTATTATACCTTTCAGATTTTATTTACTCTTTCAGGTTCTCACACTAGCAAAATAATGCAATGTTTGCACATGAAGGTCTGATTTGTCCCACTTATCAATACAGTCTCTAGTTGCATTCATTTACCTATAAAAGCCTCAAACTTATTTTCTTGTGTAAAAATACCACATCGTTTTTATTCATACGTCTGTTGATGGGTATTTGGGTTGTTTCTAAGATTTAGTTAAGACAAATTGCACTGCTACAAACATGGGTGCACATATGTCACTGAGGTATGATTTCAATTCTTGGGAAAAAATATCTAGCGAGGAATAGCTGGCTTGGAAGGGACCTGGAGTGCTAGCTTTTTGAGAAAACTTCACACTGATTTCCACAGTGCTGTGCCACTCTGCACACCCACCAACAGTGAAGAAGGGCTTCCTTTTACTGATAGCGCATTCTATCATCTGCTATTGGTTGATTTCTTCATGATAGCCATTCTTTCTGGCATAAGATGGAATGTGGCATTGTTTTCATTTGAATCTCTTGAATGGCTAGTGATGTTGAATATTCATGTATTTATTTGTCATTTGATTTTTTTTTTTTTTGTCTTTTTGACACAGGGTCTCATTATACAGTTCAGGCTGCCTCAGCCTCCCAAGTGCTGGGATTACAGGCATGCACCACCATGCCCAGCTGCTAATTCACATAATTGCTAAGATATATTCAAAATTGAATTTGTTTTATCTTAATTTTTATTTAGGATAGGACTACCCAAGTTTTAAAATGTATATCTTAGGGAATAAATTATGCTCTTTCTCTTCTGTACATGTGCCCGTTTTGCTCTGTGTTTGCACCTGGGCAGGCCACTCTCTCACGAGGCACACTGTGTGAAGCACCTTTTGCAATCTCCTCCTCTTGTTTGCGTGGGGCTTGTGATTAACAGGTGTGCTTTCATGGCGCTCATCACGTTGTGTTATGAGGAAGGCCAGGAACTTACAGAGCCAGGGAAGGATTCTGAAACGTTCAACTTTGATTTATTCAGGAGAGGAATGTGGGGAGGTGCACCTATTCTGGTCACCTGAGGAAGTGATCTCCTCTGCTAGGCGCCAGGACACTGGCCTGCGGGCCTCCAGTGGCACCTCGCATGAGTTCTACAGCCTCGCAGAACTGAACTGGGCCAACAACAGCACAGGGTGGAGAGTTCCTACGGAGGTGCCAAGGTCCAGAAAGGAGCGCGGCGCAGTCAGCATCCAGACGGCAGTGCAGCCGTGAACAGGCTCCTGTGCATTGAAACCAGTAAGCTGGCTGTTGCTTGCTGTATAGCAACAGAAACCTGGCACAATTTGGAAAAACAAAAAAGAAAAGAAAATCATATGTGGAACCTTGAAAATATAATGCGCAAATCAACCAACTGGGCATGACGTCATGGTAGAAAGGAAACAGGCCCAGGACACTGGTGTTTCGGGCCTGGGACCACACCTGGTGCACGGGTTTGCACCACAAACCCAGTTCAGATTTCATAACAATTTGGGTGATCTGCTAAGAAATAAGTATGCACTGCTTAACAGAGGCCCCATGAGGGACTTACGCTTACCCTAAGTCTCTGTGAGGACGTACGGTAAAACAGAAAAGAAAAACTTAAAACTGTTGAATGTGAAGAAGAATAGAAATATAGGCACAGCTGCAGGCGTGAATGCGAGTGCTAAATTTCCAACTAGCACAACAATATTTTCATCAGAAGAGAAAAATATTTTCTTGGCTCTGAGTTTATAATCTGTAACTTTCACAGAGCTAATTTGTTCTGTGATATAAATTAGAGTTGTGATCATTTCCATCAATTAAATTCTCTTATCTTGATCACTGAATCCTGCAGGTATATTTTTTAGATCTAATTTAAATTAGGAAGTCACTGAGGCCCTGATGCCTGCCCACCATAGGTGCTCTGCCACGCTGGCCACCAGGTCAGCAGCTCCATGGAGCAATCTCTCCTTGCAGAGCCTAAGAAGCTGAGCACTAAACCACCATGACAATGACAATCAGCTGACTTTATTCCCTGGCCCGTTGGCTTACTTTTCAGAAAACTTCTACAGTTGGGAGGCAGGGGTGGGGATGTTGGCTTCTCATCAAGACCATGCTGCCAATCTCCCATCGTGTGTATGTGTGTGTGTGTGTGTGTGTGTGTGTGTGTTTGTGTGTGATTTCAGTACTCAGCTTCAATGTATACTGATCCTCCTATTTTCAGCCCCCCCCCACCCAGTGCTGGGATTACAGGCATATGCCACCACATCTGGACTCAATGGCCAGCTCAGCATATCAAGGAGTAGGGCTAGTGGATAGAACTCCAGGCCTTGCCCTTGCTTAAGTAGGTGCTTAGTCTGCTGGGCTATCTCGCCAGCCCCTCATAGCTCCATTTTGCAGGTGGGGGTTTGTTGTTGCTGCTTTTGCATTTTTTTCCATTTTCCTGATAGCAAGATCTAATTGCTTTTATTCTATTTATTTATTTTTAATTACTCTATTTTATTGCATTTAATAAGAAATAACAACGTGATGGTTTCAAAACATGTTAGCAGTATATTTCCAGTATTTGACACAATGGATATTGTTGTTCTACTAGTAGTTATACAGAGCACAGGGTGTAGATCTGATAATTTTTCTAATCATTATTGGTACAAAAATTTCTTCTCAAAAAACTAAGAGAAAGTAACTGTATACACAATACAATGTTCCATAATCACAGTGGGTTATTGGCAAAACTGGCAGTGATGCAAGTTGTTGATTTAAGCCTTTTACAATTCAGTATACTAATCTAGCTTTACGTTTTATGCCTCTTAGTTAAAATTTCCTGCAGGCTGGTTGAGGGCAAGTTAAAGCAATACCTGTATAACAAAACATATAACTTTCGTACCTCCCAAGATCAGTCAAATCCCCTCAGGATTTACTTTGAAACCATGTACAGTGCATTTTGTATTCTGCCTAAAACCCTGCCCCACTGAAATTTTAAGTACTTCTAAATGTTAAACTCACTTATGAGTATAGGTTCAAGATACATCGACTCATATATGAAGTCTTCTAGTTTATCATTCTTTATAGCTGAGTAATATTCCATTGTGTAAAAATATTACATCTTTTTCAACTGTTCTTCAGATGATGGACATTTTGGTTGTTTCCAAGATTTGGTTATTATGAATTGTGCTGCTATAAACATAGGTGTCCTTAACCACCCAGCAGAAAAGTTTAACCATGAGGCATAAAACATAAAGCTAGATTAGTATGCTGAGTGTTAAAAGGCTTAAATCAATAACTTCCATCATTGCCAGTTTTGCCAATAACTCACTGTGATTATGGAACATTGTATTTTGTATACAGACAGCTACTTTCTCTTAATTTATTGAGAAGAAATTTTTTGAACCAATAATGATTAGAAAATTATCAGATCTACACCCTGTGTTCTGCATAACTAGCAGGAGGACAACAATATGCATTATATCAAACATTAGAAATGGACTACTTATGTGTTTTGAAACTGTCACATTGTTATTTCTTATTAAGTACAATTAAAAAAACAAAAATAAATGTTAAAATCTACCCCAAAATATATACATGTACTCTCTCACTCTAAAAGAAAATGAAAGACCTGCTCATTCTCCATTTTCTCTTTCGATGCCACCATCCTCTGCTTCTTGGCTCTGACTGCCCCCTGGGTAGGGGAGAATGCTGCCCCCTTGTTTTATTTTTCTTTTTTACTCCAACTCAGTTGATGTTACTCTGCCATATCCTGAACCTTTTCCAGCTCTGACTTAAAATTTTCCTCTTTTCTACAGTTGCTTTTTTAAATTCTTCAGAAAAGTCCCTCACACTAATAGCATCTTCACCCAGTGGCAGACACAGTACTATACAGCAAACATCAAGCAAATACTCTGAAGGAAACATATAATGAAAACACTTTTCTGGGGGGCTGGGGAGGTAGCTCCGTGGCACAAGTGCCTGCCTGGCAAGTGCAAGGTTGTCAGTTCGAACCTCAGTCTAGCAAAACAAACAAACAAACAAACAAAAAAAAACACTTTTCTGTATGTGCTATATGCTTACAGTGGATTAATTTTAACAAATTTAACTTATTGGGGCTCCGGAGGTAGCTCCGTGACACAAGTGCCTGTCTGGCAAGTGCAAAGTCATCAGTTCAAACCCTGTTCCCACCAAAAAAAAAAAAAAAAAGAAAAAAGAAAGTGAACTTATTTTCTTAACCTGAACCCAGAATGAAAGACAGAATACTTTCAAATTTGCAGACCTGTCTGCATTTCCTATTCTAATCACAAGCTCACTCTTTGAATAACAGTTACTCTGTCTTTACCAACATGGATTACTCTCAACACTTCTGTACCTTATAAATCTCTAACTATATGACTTACACTCATTTATATCTCATGTCACTTACTCAGCTTCACTGAGCATCATTCCTGTTGTTGCTTCTAGCACTATAGATCATCTGAATGTTCATATAATGGAAAATACTTTCCTATTTAATATTGATAACTTCACAAAATGTTTAGTTTTAGTTTAGTTCTGTAGAGCTGTATGGATGACTTCAGCACCTATACACTCAATTCTGTTGGATGTGTAGCTAGAGAAAAACTGCTGGGCTAGATAGTGTGTATGTTCAGTACTAATAAACAGATCAACATGTTTGCAGTGAATTTAGTATCAAATGTACAGCACACATTCTTTTATTACAATACAATTTATATTATATTTCTCTAACACCACCAGAACTTTACATCTTCAAGCTCCATCTAACCAATTCTCATAGTTCCTCATACTGCCACATATTATAGTTTTACATATAGTGTAAACTCCACATGGGATCTTTCAGTGCAGTACTATAAATTTCCATGAACTTATAAGCTTAAAGCAGTGTGTGTGCTTTTTTTTGGGGGGGGGGTGTCTAATGCATGTTCAGTGTCTCACTACTAGATCACACTCATAGTGATCTTCCTGTTTATAGCCTCCCACGAGCTGGGATTGCAGCGAGCCCCAGGGGTGGGGTCAGTATGGCAGGCTGAGGGATTGAACCCTGGCCCCTGCACCTGCTTTCAAGTGCTTTAATTCACTGAGATATTTGGCTGGACCTAGAAGTGCCTATTTTTTAAACTTTGGTTTCTAGTCACTTGGACTTCAGCTACACTTACCTGAGTCCTCTGTCCGGTTCTCATAGGGTTGTCATCAGGATATCAAACAGGAATGTCCTGGGCCTGACTCAGGGGAAGTCTGTCACTCTACCTTGACACTTGAGCCTTTCTTTCACTGATGCTTAGGTTAGGCCACCCAGAGCAAGCATGCTTGCAGAGATAAGAAACTAGCATCTTAAAGAAGTGAAGAACAATAAACAAAGCTTAGGGCAGGTTGTAACCTGTTACTTAGGGATTCCAGAAAACTGGGATTTAAGAAGGCAGGTAACAGCTTATCTTGATTGATGTCTCTGCCCTTACTTGAGATGTTGGTGATTATCTCCTCCCCTCCTTATAATCCTTCTATTTAACAACTGTGTGAACCTAGTGTTATACAGATAGTGAAGGTCAACAGAGGTTATAGTCTTAAATAAAAAGGAGATGTTTCTGGAGCTCTGGGCTCACTTCAAGAGAGACAGATCTCAGTGAGACCTCCGAAGCTACCTTCATCGGGTCTTCTTGTCATCATTTCTTTTGGCAGCAGACCATAACATACAACACGTGCTAGGAAGACAGAGAGGTATGCCTGGACCAATCACAGAAGAACACTGGGCCCTTCTCTGTATTTGCCATTTATTTATTTATTTATTTATTTATTTTCTGTATTTAGCACAGTGTCTACGTTGGACTCATAGTGATTGTCCTGTTTGCAGCCTTCCAAGCGCTAGAATTATAGGTGCATGTCACTATGCCCAGTCCCAGTCACTGTCTCAGTGCACCTCAGGGGCAGAGCCAGCACGGGACACTGGGGATCAAACCCCAGTCCCTGTGTCTGCCTAAGCAGGCACTTTAAGCTGCTGAGCTTTCTGGCTAGCACTGCATTCTCCATTTATGAGCTCATCACATGACTCACCCACCTCCCACCCTGAGGAGAGGTAACCAGGCAAAGACATGTGCTTCCAGGGAACAAGCGTATCTGGGGTTTGCTGCATTTGTGAGGAAGCCACACATTGCATTATTACTTTTATTCCCTCATGAGGTTTCCTTTGTGTTAGTCCTCATTCTTCCATTCATTTGTGCACTTTTTAATATAATATTGTCCTCCAGGAGGGTACGTTTTTGCTGTTGATTTCAAATCTGTTTTGTTTTATTTTCAATTGATGAGTATTTTTAATGAATTTTCCCAGTCTTTGTTCAAATTGTCTTAAAAATTGTCTAGTTTTGCTTTCAGTTTCTGCTATCCTGTAGACTTCTATTATGGAGGGATTTTTTTCTTCAGAAATGTAAAGACCCCATCCAGCAGTCAGGAAGCTCAGGTGAGACTATCAGGGCACTGTGAGTTGCAGGACGCCCTGGCAAACATAGTAAGCCCCTCTTTCAAGATAAGTCAGGCAACTACCTTTCAGATTCCATTGTTTTTCTGATGAGCAAGCTATTAGCATCATTACTATTACTTTAAGCACAGTATTTGTTTTCTCTGATTTTTAAATTTTAGTGAATATATTTTATTTTCTTTGCTGATTCCTTTATTATGACTTTCTACGCTTAAATTTGAGAGTTTCAAGTTGTATTGTTCTATGTTCCATCTACTATTAACTAATTTCACTACTTCACATTTTTAGAGCTATTAACTCTATTTGACTTTAATATCTGGAAATATGCATCATATTTGTTGATTTCTCCATTTTTCTTCCCTATTTTAAACCTGTTAATAATTTAAAGTTTTCTACTAACTCTAATGTCTGAGTCAGGTGAGGGTCTAGTCCCACTGTCTGTCTCTGTAAGTCACATTCTGCTTCTACCTTTCTAGTATCTCACAATGTTGTGTCATCTTCCAAAGATGTGAGAAAAAGTATTGCAAAGGGCGAAGGCTGCAGATGCTAATTTTCATTAGAGCTGAGTTCCTTTCTCATGTAGAGGCAGCAATCCATTCAGAAATCCTGCACTGAGACTCGGCTGCAATTTCAGCGAAAGAAACACGGTCTACGGTGCACACTATTCTTGGTGCAGGGCCCCCCATTCCCCTGGTTGCAAGCTATGGATCTCTTTCTCCACAGAAAGCAGAGATCATACGGCTTCCCCCTCCCATCCTCCATGTGCACGTCCAGTTTCCAGGCCTTCTTTCTGGGGCCACAGAACAGCCAGTGATTCTAAATGACTGCAAATCTGGTGAACATCTGGACACTGGGACTCAAAGCTTTGGCAATTTCCTCTTTAAATGTTCATCGTCTCATAATATGAATTACATGGGAGAATAGGTTTAGCACTTTTTAAACAGCACATATAGTTTTAGACATAACTCAGAACTACTTAAGATAGTGCACAAAACAGCAATACCTCTAGGAAAAAAAGGGATGGATCACATCACTTTTCATAATATAGTTCTTGATCAGGAGAGTTAGCTCATTCAATAATTGTTTCTTGAAGAACACTTTGGTAACTCCAAAATAAGATTCTTAAAATTTATAGAAACTTTTTCCTAGTATTTATATTGAGAATCAGCCTGCTAAAAATTACTCAAAGCAGGAGCCAATGCAATTTACATTTTATAGATAAACTCAGAAAATGCAAAGTTTTATAAATATTATCAGCAGACAAATTTTTATCATTCTCTGTGTATTTTATTATTATATTTTTCAGCTTTTTGTTGCTTGTGATGAATGTTTTTGCTCATTTTCAAAGGGACTCTGACACAAGTGAGGAACAGAGATTGGATCAGGTAGACAAGAATCCAATAGCGTCTGATAACAGGGAACTTACACTGCCATCTGTAAGAATGTATTCTTTTTTTTTTGTCTTTTTGAGACAGGGTCTCGCTATGCAGTTGAGGCTGGTCCTGAGCTCACTTTTGTAGCCCAGGCTGGTCTCGAACTCGCACCAATCCTCCTGCCTCAGCCTCCCGAGTGCTGGGATTATAGGCGTGAGCCACCGCGCCCGGCTAAGAATGTATTCTTTTTATAATATCATATTTTCCTCACTGGTGTATTTCAGTAATTTCTTGACTCGGTTCTGTGTACCTTATCCAAACATAAATGTTCTGGATTCTGTATTTTATATTTTAAGAATTGATTATTTATTCTTTGGATTATTCTTGTATCAAATAAGAGGTTTTGTTAGACTCGTTAACTAAGTAACAACTGTGTAGGTCATAGTAAGAATGTTAAGCTTGATTTTCTTTCAGGATTTTCTGTGCAATCGGTGGAACAATATTCTATGTCCAAGGAGATAAATACTGGCTAAGAAAGACTGAGAATGCAGCTCAGTGACAAAATAATTGCCTAGCACTTGGGTCATCTTGGGTTTACTCCCAACACAATGACAAATTTAAGCAATATTTTAGACAATGTGTGTTATACACTTATATGTTATGGGTGTGTGCCATAGGGCACAGCCAGTCTGAGGAGACTAAATTAGCTGTGTTGGTGAGGGCCTGTAATCCCAGCTGGGTAATTCCAGTTGGAGGCTGAGGTGAGAGCATAGGCTGGGTAACAGAGCATCTTGTCGCAAAAGAAAAAATATCTAAAGGATCAAGGGATGTAAGCCTATAAAAAGGTCTTGGGTTCAACTGCACAGTGTGTGTGTGTGTGTGTGTGTGCATGTGTGTGTGTGTGTGTGCATTATAAGTTCTTTTGAAAAATTTACCAGTCAGGTGTGGTGCGTGTGCCTGCAATTCCAACACTTGGGAGACTAAGGCAGGAGGATTGGTGAGTTAAGACCAGCCTGGGCTACAAAAGTGAGCTCAAGGCCAGCCTGAACTACTTTTTGAACTACAGGGTCTCAAAAAGACAAAACAAATTACATTAAATTAAATTAAATTTTACCAATTATTTATTTAAAATAAAATAAAATTTTACCATTACCAAAATAATGACATCTAAAATATATGAAGAACTCAAGAGTGTGAGTCCTCCTAAAGTAAAAGACCCAATCAAAAACAAATGACACTTTTCAGAAGTACACTTGGCCAACATGTATATGAAAAAAATCCAACATCTCTAGTGTTAGAGAAATACAAATTAAGCCAACACTAAAATTCTGCCTTAATTATACAGAATGACATTAATTAAGAAGTCAAAGAACTGTGGTGGAGAAAGAATGTTTTTACACTATTGACTGACAAAGTACACTTCTATACCCAATATGCAACTCAGTATTGAGATTTCTCAAATAAATAAAATAAGAAATTCTATGTAACCCAGCTATTCACCTTCTAGGGCTTGGCCTAAAGAACTAAAGACATTGTAGCACAGTGATATATGTTCATAACAGCACAATTCATAATACCTATATCCTGGTGCCTGCTCATAAATAAAAATGCATTTGATATATTTGTAGGATAATGAGTGCATCTGAAAAATATAATATTGAGTGAAATAAATCTGACACACCAAGCCATATGGTACCTGTCATATAAGTAAGGCAAAGTAAAAACACAGGGATGGCTAGAAGGTAAGAAGAAATGGAACTCTTGCAAATGAGAGCCCAAAAGACCAAGATAGGGTGGAGACAGGTAGGGGGAAAGGAAGTAAGGAGAGTTAAGACACTCTATGTACAAGAGCTTAATAACTTTAATGAAAGTAAATATGAACTAAAAAAGAAAAAAAGGATGAAAGTGGGGAAAGAGGTTTTAGAAGTGAGAAGAGGTGGCTAGGAAGCAGAAATGAGCTAAAAACCAAACCAGCTGGGCTAAATCCATATGCGCAGTCTCCAAGATGAATGCAAACTTCATGTACCGAAAATATGTACTAATGAAAATGAAAATATCTAAGGACCAGCAAGATAGCTAAGCCGACTAAGCACCAGCTTAAGCAAGCACAAAGGCCAGTGTTCTATCCCCAGTACCATAGGCTGTGTCAGCACCGCTCCCAGGCTTGGTGAACCAGTGATGTAGTCTGGGCATGGTGGTATGCACCTGCAATCCCAGGGCTGGAGAGGCTGAAAACAGGAGAATCACTATGAGTCAGAGCTGTGTAGTGAGAGCCTGAACATACATATATACATACATACATACATACATACATACACAAATTTAACCTGTAACTTGATCACTCCAGTGTATACCAATATAAACACAGGTACTTTTCAGATACATTATAGATATATATGACTTAGATATGTATTTTTTCAGACATATATTAATGCTAATAATGTATACATTGCAGGGAGAGAGGCATAGTTTATACAAGTGAAGGATATGTAGTAAGTGCAGACTATGACCAGAGAGAAAGTAG
>PVJA010050654.1:0-13145 GCA_004027025.1 Myocastor coypus | reverse complement strand
TGCCCAAGCTTTCCCAAGCAGGTGCCTTAGACCACTGAGCCATCCCACCAGGCCCCAAATGGAGGTTTTCATATACCCATATCATGGGTTGTTGAGAGAAGCCAGTGGATTGTTTAAAAGTTCCTGGGATAGGGGCCAGGGATATAGCTCAGCATAAGCACCTGCATGGCAAGTGCAAAGTTCTGAGTTCAGTCCTTGGCACTGAAAAAAAAAAAGTTCCTGGAATAGATAAGTTCCTGCAGTCCAGAATAAGTTGTGTAAGGTCATTTTTTTTTGTTCTGTTTTTTGTTTTTTTCTTTTTTTTTTTGTCTTTTTGAGACAGGGTCTCGTTATGCAGTTGAGGCTGGTCCTGCGCTCACTTTTGTAGCCCAGGCTGGTCTCGAACTTGCACCAATCCTCCTGCCTCAGCCTCCCAAGTGCTGGGATTACAGGCGTGAGCCACCACGCCCGGCTATTTTCTTTTCTTTCTTGGGGAGGCACTGAGGATTGAACCACAGGACCTCACTCATGGTAGGCAGGCACTCTGCAATTGAACTATACTTTTACATTTTTACTTTGAGATAGGTGTTAATTGTTCAGACTGGCTTCAAACTTTCAGAGCTCATATCTCAGCTTCTTATGTAGTTGGGATGACAGGCGTGTGCCACTATGTCTGAGGAACTAGTATCAATTCTTACAAACATTTAGCAGTTTACCTGGTCGCTGGGTGTTCATTTCAATCAGTCAATTCACTTTTGTTTGTTTGTTTTTTAAATTTTATTTATTTATTTATTTTTTTCTTGTTTCAGAATCTTTATTTGTTTATTCAATCACTTTTATGGCCAGCTCAGCCCACCCCGAGGGCAGGGCCGGCGCAGCATGTGGTGCCGGGGATCGAACTGCGGTCCCTGAAGCCGCCCAAGCTTTTCCAAGCAGGCGCTTTAGACCACTGAGCCATCCTGCCAGGCCCCTTGTTTGTTTTGAGATGGGGTCTGGTTATGTTCTCCAGGTTGGCCTCTTAACTTGGGCCATCTTTCTGCCACAGCCTACCAAGTGCTGGGGCTACAGCTGCACCACCATGTCTGGTTCAGTGAATTCGTTTTTTTTTTTGTTGTTGTTGTTTTTTCTTTTTTGGTATTATGGCTGGCTCACCCTGCCCTGGGGATGGCACTGGCATAGCATGTGGTGCTGGGGATTGAACTACAGTTCCTGAGATTGCCTTAGCTTACCTAAGCAGGCGCTTTAGACCACTGAACCATCTTGCCGGTCCTTCAGTGAATTATTATTATTTTTTTTTATGTCTTTTTGAGACAGGGTCTCACTATGCAGTTCAGGCTGGCCTTGAGTTCACTTTGGTAGCCCAGGCTGGTCTCGAACTCACACCAATCCTCCTGCCTCAGCCTCCCGAGTGTTGGGATTACAGGTGTGTGTCACCATGCCTGGCTCCTCAGTGAATTCTTTTTTTTTCTTTTTTTCTTTTTTTTTTTTTTGTCTTTTTGAAACAGGGTCTCACTGCACAGTTCAGGCTTGCCTTGAGCTCACTTTTGTAGCCCAGGCTGGTCTTGAACTTGCACCTATCCTTCTGCCTAAGCCTCCCGAGTGCTGGGATTACAGACGTGCGCCACCACGCCCGGCTACCTCAGTGAATTCTTGTATTGAATAAATTTGATGAAATTGTCATTTTTATTTATTTATTTATTTTCTTGTTTCAGAACTTTTGTTTGTGTATTTATTTTTATGGCTGGCTCAGCCTGCCCTGAGGGCAGGGCTGGCGCAGCATGTGGTGCCGGCATCGAACCATGGTTCCTGCAGCGGCTCAAGCTTTCCTAAGCAGGCGCTTTAGACCACTGAGCCATCCTGCCGGGTCCCGTCATTTTTATTTTATTTTTAAGTTTTATTTATGTTATGGCTGGCTAAGCCTGCCTTGGGGGTGGGGCTGGTACAGCATGTGGTGCTGGGGATTGAACTGCAGTCTCTGTGGTTGCCTAAGCTTGCCTAAGCAGATGCTTTAGACTGCTGAGCTGTCATTGGCCCTTTTTTAAAAAATATTTGCTATTATATTATTTTGTTATATTAACAAAAAGACCATCCTTTATTTAAATAATTGGACTGGTAAGTGGTAACAAAGCTAATGCTGGATGTAGTGATACATACCTATAATCCCAGCAGTCAAGCCTGTGAGGTGGAAGATCACTGAGTTTGAGGCTATCCTGGGCTATATACATAGTGAGTTCAAAGCCCGCTGATACACATTGTGAGAGCCTGTCTCAACACAAAGCTGAAGAAATTGAACTTATGTGTGTGGGATTGGTTTGGATGAACCATTCAATTTCAGGCTGATAGTTTGCTATATCACCTTATATAAGTGCTCTGTACTTTCTGGATCTCATCCGCTATCATCTCTGAAGGACTAATAAGAACTAGGTGCATGTAATTCCCTGGGGCTTAGGTGGGCGTAGTTAGGAGAGAGCTCTTTAGTGGCCTTGTCCTGCTTATCTCTTGTCTCTTCTAGGACGCACTACGAAACTCAGGTGGTGATGGATTGGGGCAAATGTCCTTGGAATTCTATCAGAAGAAGAAATCTCGGTGGCCTTTCTCAGATGAGTGCATCCCGTGGGAAGTGTGGACAGTCAAAGTGCACGTGGTGGCCCTAGCCACAGAGCAGGAGCGGCAGATCTGCCGGGAGAAGGTGGGCGAGAAGCTCTGCGAGAAGATCATAAACATTGTGGAGGTGATGAACCGGCACGAGTATCTGCCTAAGATGCCCACACAGTCGGAAGTGGACAACGTGTTTGACACAGGCTTGCGGGACGTGCAGCCCTACCTTTATAAGATCTCCTTCCAGATTACTGATGCCCTGGGCACCTCAGTCACCACTACCATGCGCAGGCTTATCAAAGACACCCTTGCCTTGTAGGCCTGCAGGAGCTGTGGGAGCTTTCTTGTGGCTTCTAGACATTGGCTTCCAGGGACTATATTCTTAGGCCCTGGGGAGTCTGAACCTCTGGGTTCTTGGTGAGACTTGGGAAAGGTGGCCTTTGACTTCCTTCTGTTGTGGTTGCCAGCTTATGTTCAACCCCAGACCTTTGCTGTTAGGTTCTGCCTGCAGTCTCGCCATACCTTTGGAGGGGAACCCCCTTCATTCTTCATTGTACAGAGGAGCCGCCATAAGGATGCTAATAAAGCTGAGACATGAATTTTGGTATAGCTATCTCTCCTTCCCTATGAGCTGCCCTGAAACATTCATAGTTCCTGGCAGTCCTTTAGGGGCACAGTTGTGGGTAGGGACATGATTTCAGGTTGAGGGAGTGGATAGATGGGATTAAAAATAGATTCAAACTCATAACTTGCTCTTTGTTGAGCATTCACATAGGCAGGTGTTACCTTCCTAGATATGACCATAGTTAGTCCCATGAATGACAGTGTAGGGTAAGGGTCTATTGCTTTTGGATGCGACTGAGCTATTTCTCTTGCTGAGGAAGATGTGATATCTCTTGCCTTTGTACTTGACCTACTTTATGGTATTCCAAAGAATATGTTCTAGTAACTGGGAATGGTGGTGCACGCCTGTAATCCTGGCACTTGGGAGGCTGAGGCAGGAGGATTGATGTGAGTTTGAAACCAGCCTGGGCTACAAAAATGAGCTCAAGGCCAGCCTGAACTGCATAGTGAGACCATGTCTCAAAAACACTGCCCCCCCCAAAGAATATCTTCTCTGTGGTCAGATGTGGGTATCTTGGGAGAGCCGACTGGCTTGAGATGGCTAGTGTATATCTTCCAACCTGGGCTGCCCTTGCCAATGGTTAGAACATTGTTTTTATAACTATGTGCATACAAGCATACTGAAAGCCTTCCTCATGTGCTACATTTCTGTGGATTTGTTTTCTGTTTTGCAATGCTTTTTGACACCACCTGTAGCAGTTCCTCCTGAATTGTGTCAGAAAAAGTGCTGGGGGAGGTGGGAGAGATTGTCATGCTAAGGGTCTCAGGCAGGGTATGTAGCTAGGATGGCCAGAAAGTTTATTTTATTTTATGTATTGTAATTTAATTGTCCTTATTTTATGTAGTCCAGGCTGGCCTTGTACTTGCAGGGACCCTCCTTTCTGGGATCTGAGGCACGTGCCAACACATCTAGCAATGTTTGTATTTTTTTCCCCATACTACAGCCACATATTGTTTGCTGACTGAGGTTTTGTGATGTCCTCTGGTGTCAGTTGAATTGGGAGGGGGACTTTGGAGTGGGGAAGACCCCAAATCCTTGATGGCCTGTGGCCTCCACCTAGCCTGCTGCAGTCTGAGAGGCCTTCCTGTTTTCCTTCTTAGGTATTTCCCAGCTGTGAGGTTTCAAAAAGAAGACTCAGCTGGGCTTGGTGGTATATACCTATAATCTAAATAATCTTAGTGCACTGGGAGGCTGTAGCAAGTTCAGTCTCAGCCTAGGGGATTTAGAAAAAGGAAGGGAAAGAGAAAAAGCTAGATGTGGCATACATCTGTAATCCAGTGCTAAGGAAGCTGAGGCAGGAGGATCTAAGCTTAAGACCAACCTGAACTGCATAGTGAGACCCTGTCTCAAAAAGACCAAGAAAGGATTGACCAGATAGCTCAGTGGATTAAAGCACCTGCCTAGGCAGATGGGGGCTCAATCCCTGGCCAGCCCCATTCCTGGGGTGTGTTGAGATGATGAATGAGACCAGGTGTGGTGGCATGTGCATGTAATCCCGGCTCTTGGAAGGCTGAAAACAAAAGAGGATCACTGCGATTCTGATCTACATAGCGAGACTTTGTAGACTCTGTACTAAATACAAAAAAAAAAAAAAAAAAAAGGAAAACCAAGAAAAAGAGCTGGGAATGTAGCTCAGTGCATAGGCCCTGTGCTCATTCCCCATTAACACACACACACACACACACACACACTACACAAAGATTGTTGCTGGGTGTGGTGGCACACACCTGTAATCCCAGCATTCAGGGACCTGAGACAGGATTGTTGTGAGTTCAGGGGCACACATGAACTACATAAGGAAATTCTGGAGTAAAAAGGAATGCCTCGTGAGATTGGGTGTGATGGCGTGCATCTATAATCCTATCTCTACAGCTCTTGGGAGGCTGTAAATAGGTGGATCACTACAGTCTGATCTAGTAGTAAAACCCTGAACTCCCTGTAGACCCTTCCAAAAACAAAACAAAACAAAAAAAAGAATGCCTTTTGCTTCTACCCTAGCTTTCCTTTTCTACATCCAGACCACTTTGCTCTCCCACCCTGGGTGGGTTGTGGGACACGGAGCTGGCGTGGACTGCCCATAGAGGACTAACTATAATATCCCCAACCCTTTTGTCGTGGAGCTTTCCTCTGATGTGGCACAGATCTGTGGCTTCTTTTTGATGTATAGGTAAGTAGGCATAGGGTGTGAGACAGAAGGAGCCAGAGGGGACTTGAGTGACATTGCACTGTCCATCTGTGTGCCCAGGGGTCTTCAGGAGGCATTGGTCTGCTTTCTCGTAGAGGGGATAACTCAATCCCAAGGCTTCCCAATTGCCTTGTGCCTTAGAATATCCCCTTTACCCCCACCTGACAGTGTTAGACCTTGGTCAGAAAGATCTTTGTCATGTGAAGTGTGCAGTGCATGGGCTGGATTTGAGGATCTCAGGGAGGTACTGGTTCTTGGCCTTTGCCAAGGAAGAAGAGCCTTATGTATAGACTTCTGGGGATGGCTGGCTATGCCTGGGTAGGCATGTGAAACTTGGGGAAGAAAATGGGCTGGGTCCAGGGATCTCCCTCTGTTGAAGGGACTGTAGTCCACACTGGAGGAGCCCTCTGTAAAGGAGGCGGCTGAGCACTGTTTGCAAAGTGGGGGCCTAGGGCCTTTGGGACACACCCCTAAGATCCCTCCCCTATGCAGGAGCACGCCCACTGGCTCACTGGAGCTCTTGTACATCTGGTGTCCTATACACATCTGGACAAGGGGGGACAGAGCATGAACAGCTCACAGGCAGGCTTTGTGGCCCAAGCTGTTTGGCCAGGCTCCTGCTGCAACCAGTCTGGGGCACCCTGGGACTCCCTGGAGGGACCTCATGTGATGCGGGCTGCAGTCCTGGGGGTGCTGTCGCTGCTTGTGCTCTGTGGGGTCCTGTTCCTGGGTGGCAGTCTCCTGGTCCGTGCCCATGGCCTCACCGGGCTGCTGGCTCATGAGCAACGTGCATCCCTTGAGGCTGAGACTAGTGGCTCTAGTGGAGGCGACAACTAGGTGCCAGGCTGTGTTGGAGGTTGCATGCCTTACAACTTCCAAAGAGGCCCTTCCTCCCAGCCTAGAGTGCCACGCACAGGTGAGAGGGTGAGGTTGGGGTGGGTAGGGGTGAGGGCAGAACAGCCTTCCTTTCCTGTGGAGGGCACCTCTTTGGGTGCAGCCTGGTAGCGGTGGGGAATCAGCCCTTAAGTAAGGCTGAGCGCCCCATCTCCATCCAGTCTGTAATGATCGGGGCTACAGCTTTGTACCCAGTGTGCTGCTCCCCCCTTTGCTTATGTCCTTTTTTAGGGACAGAAAGCTACTGTGTTACCGGGAGATGGGACAGCAGACAGGTCAAAGAGAAGGGAGTCTGGGGGCCCACAGTGCACTTTGAATCCTTTTCTTGGTACCCATGCCTCTCCCTGCTCTGATCTGCTGTGCCCCTGCAGGTACTAAGGGACATCCCTGCTGGGCCTCAGTGCTGCCCTTTGTCCTGGAGATTGGGGAGAAATGGCTGCAGGCATCCTCAGGGTAGGGAGTTTGGCCTTATCAGCTCAGGAGGACTGATGTTGTCGTCTTTGGGAGCAAGGAGCTCTTGGAGGTAGGTGGGGGTGTGTGGATGGCAGGATTGTGGGCAGCTGGGGTGCCTCAGGAGCACATTGCTCCAGGAAGTGGGGCTGAGAAGTTCCAGCTGTGGGGGCTGTCTGGCTGTTTTACCCTGTCTTCACAGACAGGAACCATCTGGAGGGAAGGGCCTGGGTGGCCCAAAGGACAAGGTAACTCCAGGCCAAGGCTACCGTGTGTGTGTGTGTGTGTGTGTTGGGTGTGCCAGACTTCCCTTGCCCATGTGCCTCTGAGAGGGGAGTCCTGGGTACCAAGAGGAGGGGCTGGTGAGGGGCACTGGAGGCTGTGGGCAGGTGCAGCTAAGCAGCTGCGAAACCACCGATGTGTGATTCCTGTTGAGTGGCTCAAGACTTGGTACTAATCCTGGGCAGCTGTGCCACAGTGGCCTTGCTGAGCTGTGGACTTCTCAACTCGAGGACACCACCCCCACCCTTGGAAAGAGGGCTGCCGAGGGCCATGAAGGGTGTGTGTGACTTCTGGAATGGGCTCCTGGCCAGGCTCAGGGGACATTCCCCCCTTACTTTGCTGGCCTTTTGGGCTGGAGTGGGGAGAACATTTACTCAGGTTCTCCCAGCTCTGGCCTGATGTGTTCTGCATAAGCATCTTTCCCACGCCCTGCCCCACTGTTCTCTCCTACCCCAACTGGAACAGAAGGGCTCCAGATCCCCGGGAGCCCCTTCATTTTACAGAGGGAGATTCCCAGGTTTAAGAGAATGGCAGAGCTGGAACTGGACTGTACAGCTTATTCCTCCCCGGGGTTGCCCCTCTGGCTCCAGGTCTCCTCTCTTCCCATGTTTTCAGCACTGTTTGAGAGGCTGGTACAAAACGTGGCCTGGCTGCCCAAAAGAGCAAATCTTCACATACATTTGGTGAACAGCTTGAGCCAAGGACTTAAATGCAAACGCAAGCCTCTGTTGTGGCTTCCTCCTGTCTGTTCCCCCAGGGCCTCTAAGACACCCGCTTGCTGGCAGAACAGTTTTCCAGATGCCAGGCTTGCAGCACCTCTGCCGTCAGCTGAGCTCAGCTTGTATGGCTAGAACCTGAGGAGTAGGGAAGGACTGAGAGGGTCACGGCCATGGAGAAAGTCGGAAATGATGACCTGACCTGGTCGGCCTTTGGGCTCAAGCGCTTGGGGTGTTAGGGCTGTGAAGTGACTTGGCGGAGGGAAGGGCCGTGTCCAGCAGCAGCATGTCTGCTCACACTCGGGATGGGGAAGGGTGACAAGGCGGGAGGCCCTTGCCTCAACCTCCTGCCTTTTATGTTCCTTCATCTCAAGTGTTTAGAGTGGGTGTGGGACATGCTGGGGACCTCAGTGTTTCTGGGGGGAAAGATACCCAGATGTTTGCTGTGGAACTCTGACACTGATCAGGCTGAGTGAGGAGGAAAAGAATTCAGAAAATGGTAATGTGAGTACAGTTGTCACTCGCAGGCACCAGCAGGAAGTGAGAGATGAGACCCAAGGCAGATCTGATCACTGGAAAGAGTGCCATCAGTCCACGATGTCCATGGGAAGGGTTAGGGTGACAGATGGGCTAACAGTGGTGCCTTTACTTTCTTCCAGTCCGAGTTCCCCCTGGGCTGGAATGGGCTCCCGGGCCTATCTGATCCCTCCCACTGCCTCCACATCAGTGCAGCTTCCCTCCAGCAGGGTGGGGACTGTCATCTCGCCTAGAT
The DNA here is from genome assembly GCA_004027025.1 of Myocastor coypus. Lineage (NCBI taxonomy): Eukaryota > Metazoa > Chordata > Mammalia > Rodentia > Myocastoridae > Myocastor > Myocastor coypus. Next base: position 4,644 of record PVJA010050654.1, on the reverse strand, counting down.
TCCTGAGCCTTGCCTGGTCTGCCTTCAGCAGTGCTGCCCACCAGCTGCCCTCTGGAGACATCCTGCCACCTCTGACCCATTTGCCCTACACATGATGGACTGGGAGCCACCCGGACTGGGTTGTCTCCTCTTAGAGTCCGAGTGCCCAGCTCCAGCCTCTAAGCTGTTCCCTGTGACTGTCTGAAGTACTACGGGCTGTGGACTACGAATGATTGGGAACTGTTGTGTGTCCTCTAGGAAATGGCCATGTACCTTGGGTGCTCAATGCAGGAGAAGCTGACTGTGGCCTCTGTCCACCAGGTCTCTGAATATAAATGTAACCCCTGTCCTATCTGGTGCAGGCAGCCCTGATGTGAGAGGCCAATGGCGTGTCCCTGCTGTGGGCTGCTGGTCAGTACCATCCTTTTGGAAGCCTTAGGTGTCTAAGCAATCTTGTAATGTCCCTCCACCTTCCATCACTTGTTATTAAATATGCTGGCAATATAAGTTTCTGGTATACAGTCTGTGTTTCTAGCCCTTAACTTTTTTTTTTTTTTCTTCAGGACTGGGGTTTAAACTTTGCACTGGGGTTCAAACCTTGCACTCGCAATGCAGGCACTTATGCCATGGAGCTATCTCCCTGGCCCCTCTTGTTTTGCTTTTTGAGATAGGCTCTTGCTGTGCAGTTCAAGTTGACCTTGAACTCATGGCATTCTTTTTGCCTTAGCCTCCCTAGTTCAGGGATTGTAGGTCTGTGCCACCACTCTTGGCTATAGACCTTGACTCTTAGAATTAAGAGTTAAGTATCTTTTTAGCAGATACTGAGATGCAGCCCAACTATGACCCCTGTCCCCTGGTCTTTCCTATATATTGACCAATTTGTCTGTGCTCTCAGATCCAGTTCTTTTCTGAAGGTGGATTTGAGGTGGGGCAGAAAGTGACTCTTGGGCCAGCACTGTGCTGCCTCTCTGTGGCCATTTTGTGAAAGAGCACTGCTTCCTTCAACCTGGCCCGAGGCTGGTGCTGAGTGTGTTTTGTGTGTGTGCACTAAGTTTCACATCATAGGCTTTCTTGAACCTCGGTCTCTCCATCCATGAAGTGGAAGCAACAATATCCTGGTGAGGGTCCAATAGATAAGGCTTACCTATTGATAAGGCTTCATGTACTATTATTATGTCATATTGTTTCTGTTTTCTGGGAACCTGGCGATCTGCAAAGATGAGGAAGCAGAGGGGGCTTGCCAGGTAGTTCAGTTGGTTAAAGCATGTGATTCAGTAAAGTTTCTATCAATCCCCACCCCCACATGGATCATGAGACCTGCCCTTAAGGCAACCTCAGCCACTAAAGAAAAAAAGAAAAAAGAATTAGGAAAAGGAAGCAGAGAAGAGAACAGAGCTGTGGAATGACCCACTCTGTTCCTGGGGGCTAGCAATGTTCATCCCTCTTCAGGAGGACCTCGTAAGAGTGTGCTCTGGGTGCAGGTCACTAGGAGACAAATGGCCAGCCCTATTATCAAAGAGCTCACAGTCTGGTAAAGAGCAGAGCTCCTAAGAATCATGTTAGAGTGGACGATTCGCAGGTTAGCTCAGTGGTTTAAGCACCTGTGCAGGCAATCCCACTCAGGCATGGGATGGCAGTTTGATCCCGGGACCCACCCTTAAGGCAGCCTGAGCCAGCCAAAAAAAAAAAAAAAAAAAAAAAAAAAAAATCCTTATATCACCCTGCTGGGCTCTTTGCTCTTGATTCTCAACGTAGATCTGGCTAAAAGCCCCCAACTATAGCCATGTCACCACCTCAGCATTTGACTGCTTAAAATGTTTTCTGCCAGATTATTAGTCCACTACCCTTAATCTTAGTCTTAGGCAAAATCTCTGGACAGAAACAAAATGCAGGCCAGGTGTGGTGGCGCACGCCTGTAATTCCAGCACTTGGGAAGCTGAAGCAGGAGGATTGATGTGAGTTCGAGACCAGCCTGGGCTACAAAAGTGAGCTGAAGGCCAGCCTGAACTACATAGCAGACCCTGTCTCAAAAAGAGAAACAAACAAACAAACAAACAAAATGCAGACCAACTTTCTGCTAAGCCATAACACACATCATCTGGACTCCAACAGTCTTCCTAATAGAAACCTCCTGAGCCTGGTCATTTTTTATCAACATTTATTATTATTATTATTATTATTATTATTATTATTATTATTATTATTATTGGCTCAGCCTGCCCTGGGGGTGGGGCTGGTGCAGCATGTGGTGCTGAGGATCAAACCACAGTCGTGCAGTTGTCTAAACTTACCTAAGTAGCCGCTTTAGACCACTGAACCATCTTTCTGGCCTGCCTGGTCTTTTTTTTTTTTGAGACAGGGTCTTACTATGCAGTTTAGGCTGGCCTTGAGCTCACTTTTTGTAGCTCAGGCTGGTCTTGAATTTGCACCAATCCTCCTGCCTCAGCCTCCCAAGTTCTGGGATTACAGGCATATGCCACCATGCCCGGCTCTGGTCACTTTTTAAAACATTAAAAAAAAAATTGTTTTTTTTTTTGTTGATACTAGGGAGTTGAACTGAGGACCTTACACTTGTTAGGTAGTGCTTATGCCACTGAACTGTCTCCCTGCCCCCTGAGCCTGGGCTTTACTGAGCAGATTTCTATAAGCCCTGTGGTCTGAGCTCTGACCAGAATCTCCCGCACAGAACAGCTGATCTTTTTTTTTTTTGTGGGACCAGGCAGGCACTTGTGCCACAGAACTATCACCCCAGCCCTCACACAGAACAGCTGAAGCTGTTCTAACTCTATTTTTTCAACTGGTGTCTTCGAACCTTTCCAAACTTTCCCACAAGCCATTCCCAAAGGCTCTTGAATCATATGGTCAGTTATAGTCACAGCAGTGTCCCCTCCTCTTGGTACCAAATTCTGTCTTGGTTACTTTTCCCTTATTGCTGAGACGAAATACCTGACAGCCAAAATGAAGGAAGAAAAGATTTAACTTAGCTCACAGTTTCTGGAGGCTTCAGTCCGTGGTCAGCTGGCTCCAAGGCAGGGTAGTGTGGTGGGAGGCAACCCTTCAAGGTAGCAGAAGGCAGCAAAATCAACAAGCGCAAAGGGGAGTAGAAAGCAAGCCTCTTTTCCTCCCTTATATGCCAACCAGGCCACCACCCCTGTGGCAGATGTAGCACTCACACCTCCTCTTGTACAGGATGAGGAGGTTGTTTACAAAGTGAGGACCCTGGCCCTCTGCTGAGCTTCTGGAGTTGACACAATGTATTAGGATGGAAAGAGTCACGCATGTAAAGTGTGAGCGCACAGTGCATGGCAGTGTGCCTGGACTCAGTTCCCCTGGGCTCAGCATGTCCTGCTCAGTGCATGGGCAGGACCCCAAACTACAGGGTCCAACTCAGAGGTACAAGCCCTCATCACACCTGTAGCTGTTCAGGTGAGGAGAGGGGGAGGAGGGTGGTGGCCAAGGAATGCAGTCCTGGTGTGTTGACCCCGAGGCCTGACAAGAGCATCCCAGGAAGCTCAGCAGTGGGAGCCTCCCCCTCCCACCCTCCGGCTCTGATGCCACCATAGATGGAAGCTGTGGAGCGCTGAGTAAGGCGGGTGCTGAGGGCAGCAGCCTGAGCGCAGCCCTAGTCGACCACTGCTTAAATAAATGCATCCCAGAGGTGAGGCTGGCAAGGAGATAGAGGAAGCCAGGCATGGGTTCTCCTGTGAGTTGGGGGAGGGAGGCTTCCAGAAACGGAGAGGATGTCGGGGAGAAAGTGTCGCCAGCAGTTCGAATTCTGGGAAGGGGCCCACAGTTGGGTACCTTGGAGCAGCTGCGACCTGAGCTACACACCACAACTCTTAGCTCTGCCTCAGAAGGAAGGAGCCCCCACACCAGGGAAAAGTGGTCCCTGAGGGCTGGAAAAGGAATGCATTTATCATTATTTTTTATACTACTCTCCTTGTATTATGCTAAGGCCACACAAGGCTTGTGTCTCCCCTAGGAAGAGTTAAAACCAAAACCAGAACACAAAGATCCCTCCCTCCTCCCACTGTGTGGCTGCCACCTTCCCTTGCATCTGCAGAGGCTGCCACTGTGTACTCCACTGGGGTGGCTCCTCAGTCTGTCTGTCCTCTGTGTCCTGATCAAGACCTGCCCCCAGAACCCTGCTTCACACGCTGTGCCTGTGGACTACTCTTCTTTCAGCCTGCTTAGGCAGACATCCTCATTCAGGGTCATTTGACCTGCAGCCTCTGCTTCCTCCCTGTCCCTCAGACCCTTCGTGCCCCTGCCAGTTTAGATTCCGTGGCCATTCCTTTGCCCATGTCCTAACTTTACTTCCCTGTAGAGCTGCCCTTGTAAAACCTGAGCCATGCAGTGCTCTGTTCCTTGACCTTGCACTCTAGGCAGATTGATGGTTATAGGAATGGTCACGTAGGCCCTTGGGACTGTGGCCACTGACTGGCTGTGGTGCCGGCCAGCTCTCTGTCCTCTGGGCTGTCTTCCTTCAGGCTTCCCAAGGCTCAGATTCTGAGCATCCTGACCCCCAGAGCTCTGTTCAGACTCTCACATCTGGCTTCTTAGAGAAGAGAGAGAATCCAGTGAGGAGGGCTGTGTGCCCACCTCTGCAGCCCTCCTACCCCACCTGCCCTGCCAGCATCCTCCTGCACTCTGCTTCTTTAATGG
>PVJA010050653.1:0-13244 GCA_004027025.1 Myocastor coypus | reverse complement strand
AAAAAAAAAAAAAAAAAAACAGAGGGCCAACCAGATAGCTCAGTGGATTAAAGCGCCTGCTCAGGCAGATGCAGGGATCGAGGGTTCAATTCCTGGCCTGCCATGCTGGCCCTGTCCTTGGGACATGCTGAGAAGGTGACGGAGACTGCGTGTGGTGGCACACGTCTGTAGTGCCAGCTCTTGGGAGGCTGAAAACAGGAGAATCATTACAAGTCCAGCCTACGTCATGAGACCCTGTAGTCCTGTAGAACCTGCCCTAAAACAAAACAAGCAAACAAACAAGATAACTAAGAATGCATGCATCTGAAAAGAAAAAGGCTCATACTGGTAATAGAAAGACCCCTGGCCACCATGTGAGACAAGAGCTCTACCACTGAGCCACACCCGCAGCCCTTGGCTTGGGTCTTAAGTGCCTTCTAAAGGGTCATGGGAAGGGGTTGGTCGGTGGCACATGGCCCTCTTGGTAGGCTGTCAAAACTTTCGGGGTGGCCTAGCTGGAGGAAGTTGTGGGGGGCCCCAGCTTCCTGGCTGCCATGAAGGGCAAGCTCTGCTTCACGCGCTCCCCGCCACCATAGTCTTCTTCCTGAAAGCCAACAGAATGGAGTTACATGCACAGGACTGGAGCCCTGGAAGCCACAAGCCAATATGCAAACTCTTCTGTTGTGAATATTTTCAGCTTTCATCTTTATAAATTGTTTCTGGGCGCTCTCGCTTTGCAGCTCACACCTGCAGCTGACAACAAACTTCCTCTCCATCCGTCCACCATTTCTCTACACTACCAATCCCTAAGGAGGAGCACTTGAAGTAACAAAATGTCAGACCCGATTCTGGTGGCTAAAAGCTACGTCACAAGCACAAGGCCTAAGTAAATCTAAGCCTTACTTCAGTTTATTTTTTAATGTGTTTGGCTGTTGTTTGGGTCTCACTATGCAGCTCGGGCTCATGGTGATGCTCCCGTCTTCAGCCTCCCCGGCGCTGGGATTACAGGTGTGTGCCAGCATCCCCGGACTCTGGCTGGCTCAGCCGGCCCTGGGGGTGGGGCTGGCCCAGCATGTGGGGCGGGGGATCGAACCTCGGTCCCTGAGCTTGTATAACAGGTTCCTTAGTCTGCTGAGCTATCTTGCTGGCCCTCTAAGTCTTACTTTAAAAGAATATAGGGTGTTAAGTAACTTTCATAATTTTAAGTAACTTTCATTAAGTCATTAAGTAATTTTATAGTACTTTACCTATTCCTATTATGTAACAAATGCTATTTAAAAGGTACAAATTAAAAAAAATAAATAAAAGGCATGACTATACATTACATGCTCAAAAGCAATCTTCAGGAGTATGGGAATAAGTCAACATTTAACATGTTTCAAGAATTACTTAAATCTTCATGCTTTTATAGATTTTACACATCTTTAGTCCCTCAGCAAACTCATAGTTCTTGTGTGTGTGGTTTCTTTTTTTTATGTTAGGAAAGGGTCTACAGCAGTAGTTCTCAACCTTGGGTCACGACCTCAGCAGGGGTCACCTAAAGCCATCAGAAAATGTTATTTATTACATTCTGAACCATAACTGTAGCAAAATTACAGCTTTTTTTCTTGTTTCAGAACTTTTGTTTGTTTGTTAATTTATTTATTTTTATGGCCAGCTCAGCCTGACCTGAGGGCAGGGCTGGCACAGCATGTGGTGCCAGGGATCGAACCGCGGTCCCTGAAGCCACCTAAGCTTTCCTAAGCAGGTGCTTTAGACCACTGAGCCATCCTGCTGGGTCCAAAATTACAGTTTTTGAGGTAGCCACTGAAATTATTTTTTGGTTTGGGGTCACCACAACATGAAGAACTGTTGCGGGGTCATGGCATTAGAAAGGTTGAGAACCACTGGCCTATGGGGTGTTCAGGGTCTCGCCACCAGATTGGACTCATAGCAATCTGCCTGTTTACAACCCGAGAGCATAGCTAGTTTTCTTATATGAGAATAGCAAACAAGTAACATTTGTGTCTGCTCAAAATCTTCTGAACATCGTCTCTCCACCTGATAGTTCCATCCGCTGCTAAATTTTATGAATTACATGTAACAGAGGGTTTTGGATCTGGCTAAAGACTACCAGAATGCTCACAGAGGCCTTTATTTATGACTAAATACACAAAACCAGTAGCAAAATCAAAAGGAAAAAAACCCTAAAATAATAAAAAATCCATTACGTTATGAGAGAGAAGCTGGAATAGAGAGAATACACAAGCAGGAGAGGAATCTATAAAGAATGACAGATAGTAACTCAAGGCAAACAGTTAACAGGGCTGCCAGGACGAGCTTTTGATTTCTATAACTGAAAAGATCTTGAAGCTTACAGTGAGCATCTGGAGGGTGGAGAACTAATATGAATACTCACTCACCACAGATACATCTTGCTTTCACTTTGTTTGCATATGGTTTGAGTATCTTTAAAGACCTCATGCTGGGCGTGGTGGCTCACGCCTGTAATCCCAGCACGCGGGAGGCTGAGGCAGGAGGATCGGTGCGAGTTCTAGACCAGCCTGGGCTACAAAACTGAGCTCAAGGCCAGCCTCAACTGCATAGCAAGACCCTGTCTCAAAAAGACTAAATAAATAAATAAATAAATACCCCACAAGTTGGTCCCAAGATGGCAATGTTATGAGGTGAGACCCTTAAGAGGCCTGACCCACTGGATGCTATTATGTCCCTTGGTCCTCAGAAGGATTAACATAGTTCTTGAGGGACCCCGGTGCTGGCTTCCTGTCTTGTCTATGGTCGCTCCTGTCCACATAGGCACTGTCTCTCCACGAGAGCACCTGCCATGAGGTGACACAGATGGAGGCAGGGCATCCTCACCACAGTCAGTCCCATGCTGTCTGTGGAGTTTCTCCAACAAAACCATGGGCTAAATAAACCTTTTTCCTTTGCAAATTTCCCAGCCTCGGGTATTTCCTTATAGCAATGGAAAACTGACTAATCTATACTCATAATCATGTATTCTTCAGTCACCTTTAAAATTCATGATGACACCCAGTTCTAACAGACGAGTCTCTGGGAGCTTAGGTCTGGTGACTGGATAGAACAACACCCCCCCCCCCCATTCTTCTAGGGCCAGGAATAGCTTAGGAACCTGATACTAGGGAATCTTTACTCAATCTCTCTGCTTAGTCCTTACATTCTTGACTTATATCCATGGACTTCTAAGAGCAAGAGAAGAAAACACCTGATCAAAGGAATGTTTATTTATTTATTTGGTACCAGGGAACAAATTTAGGACCCTTGCACTTGCCAAGCAAGCGCTTAAGCCACTGCACTATATCCTTGGCTCAAAAGAACAAATTATTTTAATTAATTAATTTCCAGGGATTGAACTCAGGACCTCACACTTGTCAGGCAGTCACTTACGCTGCTAAGCTATCTCCCCGGCCAAGAATGAACATTTAATAAAATATTCCACATTAAATGATGAAAATCCAGCTCTCTGAAGACTTCTCTGAGGCATGAGATGGGCTCACCCGACTCAACGAGCTTCCCTTCAGTTTGGCTACGGTGAGGTAAAAGTCACTCGGGTTACATCCAGTGTTCAGTCAGTTTTCTTGTGGAACTGTGCTCACCGGGAAATCAAACACAAGAGCGTAGGCCAGCATGGCTGGAGAGGTTTTGCTCTTCACCTACCTCATCACCATTCAGAGCCTCCCTGAGTACCAAGCACGTGGTAGGCAGTCAACAGTGCGTAGTTCAGACCAGTAAATGAATCCACAAACTCGTAAGGCACTCCTAATTGTGCCTGCCTTCTAATTCAGTCATTGTCTTGTAACTAACTGCCCACTGACATTTTTCTACCTTATGTGGAAAACCCTCCTGTGCTGTTATTATCAAAACACTGATTATCACTAATGATTATCACAAAGTTTTCTCACACTATTCTGTTCATCCACTGTGTATTTGTTATTTACTAGCAGAATATGGCCTCAGCTCGCTATTACAAGTGTAAAAAGGGCTGGTCGGAGAGCTCAGTGGACTAAAGCGCCTGCTTAGGCAAAGCACAGGAGCCGGGGGTTCGATCCCCCATGTCAGCCCCACCCCTGGGCTTAAGCTGCAATCGAACTGTGCGTGGTGGTGCATGCCTGTAATCCCAGTGCTTGGGAGGCTGAAGACAGGAGGATCACTACAAATCCAATCTGTGTAGTGACACCCTGTACTAAGAACATTTTTTAAAGAAGTGTAACAAAAGTATATTTGACTCATGGTAAGCCCTAATGACTGACACAGAAATAAGAAAAACTGTTGTGCATAATTTAATGGAAACAAAAGACCACATATGCAAAAGATTGCATGGTGTAAGTCTTACACATAAAACCTCATCCTATACTTTTCCAGAAGTCCCAAGCAATGTAACATCAAAATGTTTTAAGTATAACTGCGGTAGAAAAAGCTAAACACTTTGTGAGATCTTCTGAAAACTGGTAAGTTGTTCAACGTCAGCCATGTTTCTGTGGATTCTAGAAAAAGATGGCAAGATAGGACTAAGTTTAGAGAAGCTTTATTGGAGGAGACCCGCACGGTGAAGGGGAGCAGCAGGAGTGGTCCGGCCCCAGGGCCCAGGACCGAGACCCTCCCGGTCTGGCTCTGAGTGCAGTGAGTCAGGAGCCCCTGGGCCAGTTCAGCCTCTGGAGGGTGGGCGGGGGCCGCAGGCAGCAGCAGGACAGCTGTTCAGGCTCACCGCGGGGCATGGGAGGCCACCGCAGGGGTCCACGGGTACATCTGCCCAGCTCCCACCACACGGATGACCTTCCAAGGGTTTTCATCAGTGTTTGACAGGACGCAAGACCACCGGTATCTTCACAGCACGGATTTCACCTATAGTATTTGATAAATGTCCTGAAACACGCTACCGTGCATATGTTAAGGATTGCAGACTCTTAGTACAAGACCGGTTATGAAATACTTTATTTTTGTTTTTAAGATACATGTTTTTTTTTTTTCCTTAGCACATATCACGATTAGTGTACATAAGACAAATTAAAAAAGAAGTTTCAACTTTTACGTCACTTACTATACTTGTATAATACAAAATAAATTATACAATATCAAATAATTTAATTTAGAAACAATATTTTTGGAACACCAGCAGCAAATACTCCCTAATTTGGGCTACTTGGAAACGGACATTATAGGAAAGCTTTACAGCCCAGTGGTTACTATTTAGCAGCATACACAGTAACTCCAAGTAGAAGAGACACTGCCTCAGAGGTCTGCAGATCCGGACAAACAACCAGTTCTTTTTTTTTTTTTTCTTTTCTTTTTGAGACAGTTTCCCTATGGGTTCTGGCTGGACTTGAACCCACTTCACAGCCCAGGCTGGCCCCAAACTCCCAAGATGCCCCTGCCTCAGCCACGCCGTCCCCGAGTAACGCAGGAAAGCCTGGGGGCCGAACAACCAACCTGGGCACCCGCGTGGACCCTGGGGAAGGAGAGCACAGGGTGCCTCGGCCAGGGTGGCAGGCTAACCCGGCCCCTTCCGTCTCTCCCATCTGTCTTCCCTATCTGAACTTCCCCTTGCAAAAACATGCAGTTTACCTATACAGCCACTAATTTTAATTAAAATATTTGATTTTTTAAAAAAAATAAAATACTCATAATTTTAACCTAAATATTTCAAATTTGGTTTTATGATCTTTTCTCGAGGAAGCCTAGATTTGGAAAGGACAGTTGCGACGCAGCCTCAGGTGGCTCACATTTCATGAGGACAAAAGGGTGGCAGCCATCTCTGAGAGAGGGCAGGGTGCCCGGAGGTGCCCACCGCAGGCCTTCCAACGGGACACACACAGCACGACTTCTGCTGCCTGGCTGGCCTCCAACACAGGCGCTCCGGTGTGGCCTCGACCGCAGAGGTCCGCCCCGCATCGGCTTTCAGATCAAACTCTGGCCAGCAGAGGTGTTGCAGGAGACGTCTGTGCCCAGAGCTGCAGATGGTAAGCACTCCCTAGGTCTGGGTCCAACAGGACAGCAGTCAGAGGCAGGAGCCCCCCCCCCCCCCAGCCCCCACGTCACAGTGTGAGCCAGGACATCTTGTCACAGTCTCTTGCCTGGAACTGATTTAATCACTGGCTCCTCTGACTCTCTCAGGCCTCTGAACAACCCGAGTTCAGAGTTGAACTGAACATTTCCGATCCTCCCAGGTCTGCAATGAGCAGACGGCCGATGCAGGCCATCTGTACCTCTAGCACCTCAGAAGCCAGCTCCCCACTGTTACAGCTGGTGTCCAGGCATGCCCCCAAAGCTTCCTGCAGTCAGGGACGGCTTCTGGAGTTTGTGACTGGGTGTGAGTTCCCTGGGGCACTCTGCACTACAGTGGAAGCAGGGGAGGGAGGCCGGCTAGCTTAGGGGGAGGCCGGCTAGCTGAGGGGGAGGCCGGCTAGCTGAGGGGGAGGCCGGCTAGCTGAGGGGGCGGCCGGCTAGCTGAGGGGGAGGCCGGCTAGCTGAGGGGGCGGCCGGCTAGCTGAGGGGGCGGCCGGCTAGCTGAGGGGGAGGCCGGCTAGCTGAGGGGGCGGCCGGCTAGCTGAGGGGGAGGCCGGCTAGCTGAGGGGGCGGCCGGCTAGCTGAGGGAACGGCTCCTCCTTGCTCTTGACACCTCCATGAACGGTCACTCTCTGCCATGAGCCCAGTACGGACTGAAACCTCCACTACCCGTGAGCTGCATAAACCTTTCCTTCATTCACTTTGGGTGTTGGGTATTTTGTCTCAGCAATGAGAGAAGAGTCATAATTAACCTTCTTGAAATTTCTCTCTCCCCACCTCGCTGAGTAATACACACGCACTCGCTGGCTTAACCTTCCCAGCTCCCCTGTGAGGCGGGGCTGGTGTTTCCTCAGAGTCCGCATAAAGGTAACGCAGCACAGAGTCTAACAGCTTTCAAGGTCATGCAGACCCCATGCGTGGAGTGAGGACTCGGATCCACACTGGCTGAAGGTGATTTTTCTGTCCTTATTTTCACCTTCTGAAGCAAGAACTACTACTCAACTCCCATTTTAAAAGCCAGTAGTAACCTAGCTGACAGCATCGCAAGCACTGAAGATACTTTATTTACACATGTATTTTCACAAGCAACTCATTAAATTAAAAAGCATGAAGTAAAAGGTTTACAGCTCTAATAATCCTTCATATCATTGAATGTATTTGTCACTGTTAATATGCTTAATGTAAAAATGTTTTTCCTAATTGATAGAAGCATATTTTCTTCCAAAGTTATGGTATGCACACTGAAACACATGACAGAAATTAGCTGATTGGGAGTTAGGGATATAGCTCAGTGCACTTGCCTAAGATGTACGAGGTCCTTGGTTCAATTTCTGGACACACACACACACACACACACACACATGATAATTTAAAGGGTACAAAACAAAGAACATAATCTGAGATAAGAAATTCACATGTACATATTCAGAGAATGAGAAGGAAGTTAAAGACTAGGTCTTAAAAATCAATGCATCGTCCTTTCCGCTCCCAGTCTCCATATCGTGTAGGCTCGGGGCCCCTGGGTCCACCTTTTTCTTTGGTAACGGGATTAACATCATCAGGAAATTCTGAGAAAAGAGGATAGAAACAAACCAGTCAACAGAGACGGCCAACACAATGAGTCATGTAACAGGCTGGAGGTAACTGATGATGTCGCCATGCAGTCTGGGCCGAGGCTAGACACGTGTTTCTCCTGAGTTTGAGACTTACTGCGGATGCGAATTTCCCAGTCAGCCAACTTTACCACCAACACTGCTGACTTCAAATGCTTTTTAAAAAATTAATGACTTAATTCTGTCTCAGCCTCCCCAGCACTGGAATTATGGGCATGCACCACACCTAGTTTCGGTGGCCAGCACAGTGTGTCCAGGGTTCTGGGGCTGGCATGGCTTGTGGTACTGGGGATCGAACCCAGGTCCCTGTGCTTGCCAGGCAGGTGCTCAGACCACTGAGCTATCTCCTCGGCCCCAATGTCCAACTCTTGGCTCAGGCCCCACTCCTGGAAGTAGTTTCACTGAGAGGGCCGCTGGCCCGTGTAGAAGGAAACGGTATGGAGAACAGCGTCAAACCCATGAAGCTTGGAAGGTCTGGAAATGAGGACACTTTGAAGGACTCGTGTTGACTAAAGTCAAGACCACTTTCTTACTAGCAGGGAGAGCAACTACGCTCGGCCAGTGGTGCCGAGAATTAAGCCCGGCGATGCGCGCCAAGGGGCTGGCAAGGCGCTGTGTGCGAAGCGTCCACTTCCAATGCCAGGCCCTTCGCAATGCAGGTGAACTCTTCTGGTCTTTATAACGAAATTATCCCCAAGACAGGAAGAAATGCCTCACTCTGTAGTGGACATTATGAGACACAGGCTGAGGAGGCTGCTTACTGTGCAAGGGGGTGCAGTCTCCCCCTCCAGCCTCGCCCACTCCACTTCTCCATGCGCATGCGTGGTGACAATAGGCGCGGAGCCGGCTCCTGGAAGACAATCTGGATTCTTTCGTTTTGGTGCCAGAAATCAAACTCAGAGAACCTTGCACCTACCGGAAGGCACTGTGCCACTGAGCTATATTCCAGGACCCCAAAACTTAATTCTTAAAAACACGGGGTCTCTTTAGACAAGCGAAAATCACATGACTCCATTAACACAGCTCGTCCCTGGACAAAAAGAACACAGGACCCACGCTGAACGTCTCCAGGCATCTGTCCACTGCTGCCTACTGTCCACACCTCTCCATCACCCTCATCACCCATTTATTCTCCCTGAGCTTTAATTGCAAGCTGGTGCTCCCTGCTCTGCAGCCTCCTCCGAGGCCTTGTTAAGGGTCCCGCTATTACAAATTCCGTAGTCAGGGCGCCCTAACCAGCCGACGCCCCCACTCAGGGTGCAGCTCTGTCATGGCTTCTCACCGTGTCCTCACCTGGCAGAGGGAGCACGCTGGTGTCCCTTCTTTCAAAAACTACTCCTCCACGAGAGTCCACTCATGACTCCCGGAAACTCAAACCTCATCACGCTGGGAGTTCAAAGTTTCATCTACAAGACGGAAGAAGGAGCTGGTTGCGGTGCTGTGTGCCTGCAGCCCAGTCGCTCTCAGGAGGCCGCGTCTGGAGGATGCCCAGGGAATAGAGTGGGACTCTGTTGAGCCAGGCCGAGTTAGCCTTGCTCCCCGGCCTCACCCCTACTTCTGGCTGGACTCTAGCGTCAGACCCTCTCTCGAACCCACACAACCCAATGGTGCTGTGCTTTTCTCCAGGCTATAATAAACCCAAAGACCATTGTAGTGACTCGGACAGCACGAGGTCTGATTCAGTGCCTTCTCTTTCCCACGCCCTTCACGTCAGTGAAGCACACGGTCGTCACACCTCGTTCCCAGAGACCCTCATCTACAGCACTACCATCCGCTGGGAGGAGCTTTTCTTCTTCGCTTGGACGTCTGTTCCCATCAGCGAGCTCTCTGTCATCCCACGCCTCACGCTCTCTTCTCCCACGCCCACTCCTGTCTTTCCAGAGCCCTTCTTTTTTATGTTCAATTTTTGCCTTTATTATAATCTGAAAAGGCTTCTGAAAGCTTTTATCCTCACCGCTATCACCCTGGTTCACATACGCAGCGTCCCATTCTTAACTCATGCAACAAAGCTTCTCTAGCTCCTCTCTGTCTCCCTACCGCGGTGTCCCCAGCCGACCCTGCCCAGAGGCTAAATTATCTTTCTAAAACACTGTTCCTTCTCCACACCCCACTAAGTCATGAAAGACAATACACTGTATCATTCCATTTATAGAAAATTCTAGAAAAAGCAAACCTACAATGACAGGGAACAGATGAGGGGTTGTACAAGGAGGTGATGGGGACTGCCCGCCAACAGGCCGGGGGAGTGTTTTAGGGAAGAGAGTAATTGCAGACCGGCTGCTGTTTACCTGACTAAGCACCATTTCAACTTTCTGAACGGTACACTAAACATAGGTGGCTTTTCCTACCGGGAGACTGCACTTCAATTAAGCGACTCAAATAATCTCCGCCCGAGTGTTCTGGGCTCCCTCACCGCCCACAGCCCAGCCCCGCTCCCAGCCTTCTGTTCATTTCACTTTGCACTGAAGCCGAAGAGGTCAATTAGCTGTGTCCTGCATGTATCATGCTCCACGGATCGTTCCCCTTCCCATCTACTCTTTCGAAAATATCTTCCTGTTGCATTTCAACTTTATAAAAATTTTAGTTTCCCTTTCTTTAATCTACAGCTCGTCTGTCATCTCTTTTGTCCAATTCTGTCTGATCATTTCTGTCTGTCACACTAATTGTGAGTCATATCCTGCTCACAGAGGCTGGCGTCTCCTCTTTGTATCAAAGAGGACGCCTCGCTGCAAGCGCCCTCCCTCAGCCTCCTACGGCTCAGACCTTCTTCCCGCAAGAAGACAACCTATGCTTCAAAAATAATGAAGTACTCACGACAGGCAGGGGAGCAACAACACTGGGAAGGAAGGACTGTCCGAGGTCAAAAGGGCCACGGAGAGCGGGCCAGGCAGCCCTGCAAGGAGTCCAGGAGCAGTCATAGGACCGGGGCAGTGACTGGGTGGAGAGCACGGAGCGGCAGTCACTAAGTGTTAGCACACGCTTCTGGTGCGGGCGGCCTGGCAGGACAAGGAGGGTGTCGGGTGGATCCGGGGAGGATGAGAGGAAGGGAAGGGAAGGGAAGGACGTCCAGGAGGTTTCACTTGAGAAGCGTTTTGGGATACTTGGAATATGCAAAGGCAGAGCTCAGGCACCAGCTGGGCTGAGCAGAGCGAGGGCTGACCAGAGTCACGAGCTAGCCAGGGTGCCACGGAGCTAAAAGGATGACAGGGAGACATGAGGTTCCCACGCATGCCACAGTGTAAGGACAGAGGCCTAGCCACAGCCACGAATACAAGCGGCCCAAAGGTCCAGGAATTTAAACAGGAACCCAAGAAAAAACCAAGTCAGGCAACAGGGTGAGAAGCTGCAGAGGCCAGACAGAAACGAAGAGGAGGCTCCGGGAAGCGGGGTGCTGGGTGGCCCCGCCCAGCGGGGGCGGGCACGTGCAGAGGTGAGACGGTTTTATCTTTATCTTTTTAAGTAAGAGTTTATGTCGAGACTGGCAGAGCCTGGCTAGAGGTGGTGCTGCAGCTGTGTTCAGGGTCACTTCACAACATCACCTCTGGGCCAGTTGAGGTTAAGTTCCTCCACCGCCTTCCCGAGGCCCTTGCCACTTCTCGTCTACCTTGTTCTCCATGAACTGCCCACTCGTGGAGCCTCCAATGAGGAGAAGAAGCTCCATGGTGCTAGCGAGGCAGCTCGGCACTGAGGGCCTGCCTGGCAAGCACAAGGACCAGAGCTCGATCACCCGTACCAGGCATGCCGTGCCCACCCCAAAACCGAGCGTGGTGGCGCACGCCTGGAATCCCATGGCTGGGGAGGCTGAGACAGGAGGGTCACTAGGACTCTGAACTGCACAGTGAGATCCTGTATCAAAAGAATAAAAATAAAAATACAGAAAACAACCTCTGTTCATAGCCAGGCCCAGGGGCCTCCCCCTGTAATCCCAGCACATAGGAGGCTAAGGCAGGAGGACTGCCATAGTTCAGAGGCAGCCTGGGCTGTGTAGTTAGTTCCGGGGCAGCCTTAAGTATACAACAAGATCATGTCTCAAAAAGTCATGAGAAAGGCACACACACACACACACACACAATCGATCAAATAAAATAAAAGCTATCCACAGGGCCTGATAGCTCAGCGGACTGCCGGCCCCACCTCGCAGGGTGCACTGAGACGGTGGTTGAAATGGGGCGTGGTGGTACACACCTGTAATCGGAGCACTCGGGAAGCTGAAAAAAGGAGAGGGGCCTGGGAGATAGCTCAGTGGAATAAGTGCTTGCCTGGCAAGTGCAAGGTCTTGAGTTTGATTCCTGGTACCGCAAAAAAAAAAAAAAAAAGAGAGAGAGAGAGAAGAATCACTGAGTCTGATCTACATAGGAAGATCCTGTGTACTCTGCAGACTGTGTCCTAAAAATATAGAAAATAAAATAAAATAAAAACTGTCCGCATCTGGTCCACTTTCCAGGTGCGCACGGTAGCACATATCGAAACGTCATTGCTGTTTATGACTCGGCGCGCACCACGACCCCTGTCCGGCGCTTGCTAACAGGCACTTGGGCTGTCTCCTCTTTCTGCTACTGTGAACGACGCTCACGCCGGCGAGCGCGTGGCTCTGCGCGCTGACGCGCATGTTCTGTCATTCGCCAGCAATGCCCAACAAGCTTCCCATTTATCTTCACGGTGACAAGTGGCATCTTACCCTTGGGACTCGTATGTCCCTGGTTAATAATGTCAGGCATCTTTTCATGTTGTCACCTGTCCATATTATGTGGAGAAATGTCTGCTCACAACCTTTGCTGACTTTTCTTCGAGACAGGGTCTTGCTGTGCAGTTTGACTGGTCTTGTGCTTAGTTCTGTAATGCCCAGGCTCGGCTCACATCCACACAGACCCTCCTGTCTCACATCCCAAGTACAGGTGTGAGCCACCACACCCAGTTCCCAGCTGGGGGCGGGGACGGGGGTGTGATTTGGGGCCAGCACAGCATGGAGGGCTGGGGGTCTAACCTGGGCCCGCTGCTTGCCAGGCACATGCTTATGCCTCTGAGCTATCTCCCCAGCATCCTTTGCTGACTTTTGAACTGGATTGTTTTTCGTTATTGCTTTGCAAACTTGTTATGTACTGTGAATATTAACCCAATCAAATATATAATTCTGGGCCAGCAAGATAGCTCAGTAGTCTAAGCCCTTAAGGTTTGATCCCTGGTACCATGTGCCAAGTCAGCCTCAGGCATGCTGAGCCTGCCACCAAGACCAGGTGTGGTGGTGCACACCTGTAATCCCAAGGCTGGGGAGGCTGAAAACAGGAGGATCACTACTGAGACCTTATACCAAAAACATTTTTTTTAAAAAAAAGAAAAAGAAAAAAATATGTATACATACTTTCACCCTTTCTGTGGGCTAGCTTTTTGCTTTTATAATGACTTCTGATGGAAAAAGAGCACTTAGTTGTCCTATTTATGTATTCATTCACTTGTGCTTTTAGTGTCACGGCCATGAAATTACTGCCGCGCCCAATGTAATGATTTCTCTTGCTACAGACATTTTAGCTCTTATGTTTAGATTTTTTATGGATTTTAATTCAAATTTTTGTGTACGGCAATGCCCAACTTCACTCTTCGGCATGCGGACATCCAGGTTTCTGGCTCCAT
>PVJA010050652.1:0-13186 GCA_004027025.1 Myocastor coypus | reverse complement strand
CCTGTAATCCCAGCACTTGGGAGGCTGAGGCAGGACGATTGGTGCAAGTTCGAGACCAGCCTGGGCTACAAAAGTGAGCTCAAGGCCAGCCTCAACTGCATAGCGAGACCCTGTCTCAAAAAGACAAAAAAAAAAAAAAAAGAAAGATTAGTGAGAAACTATTGGGATGATAAAAGATAAAAGGCAAGAGAACTCAAGATAGGAATTGTCAAACTCATCTTTTGAATTTCATTCAGAAATACTGTCTGATGCCCATTTTCTCCATACTGGAATCACCCTATGGAAAGGTCATTGGTGTTCTCTTCCTAGGTCCTGCCTGGGGGATATTTATGGGGCTAACCAGAAAATATTCTAAGCATAGTGCAGTGTTAAAGCAATTAAGCACTGATTCCAGGGTGTTATAGTTTGTATCTAGGTGACCCCCAAAGTGTCACGTAGTCTTAGGACAGCTTCTGGAGTTTGTGATTGGTTATCATGAGTGTGGGTGCTGCATCCCTCCCTCCCCCATGGGGCAGGTGATTTGCATTTGTGTAAGGAAGGAAGAGAAGCTAGCTGCTTGAGCTGCTGCTATTCCTCCCTTTGCTCTTGCTCTTTGCTACCACCATGAAAAGTTTTTCTCTCCCATGTGCTGCTCTGCCTTGGAGCCAAGTGAATATGGACTGAAACCTCCAGTAACTGTGAGCTAAATAAACCTTTCCTTCCTTCATTTTGAGTGTCAGGTATTTGTGCCAGCAATGAGAGCAGAGTGACTAAGACAGAGAGTAGGAGCTAAAGAAGAGGTTGAGAGGAACAGTAGAGAGAAGCACTCTCCATCCCTTGTGAAACACCAGGAGGAAAATATCTCAACAGGAAACACAAGCTTCTTGGCAACCTGCATTTAGCGGGGCTTTTCTTAGTGCTATAGGATTAGAAGAGGAGATTGCTGCATTTCAAATGGGGGGAAACTCAGGAGCTGTAGAGCTAGGTCTGTGCAGTCAAGCATGGGGCAGAGTAAAAAATGCTAGAGAACAGTGAATTCTCTGGGCCAGTATTAAAAGTGATCTACTTTCATGATTTCAGGGGCTCTGCATGCCCAAGTGAAGAAGCTATTTGCCAATCTCGGTCCACAGTTAATTTACTTTCCCTTTATTTTTCCTTACCCTTGAATTGAATTATCACCTTCTAGAAACGCTGTGTGTATAATGGAAAAGCTGACACAAGCCAAAGTGGAATGGAGCAGCCCAAATGAGGCCCCTATTATTGCCCTGTTACATGAGGGGCAGCCTCGTCCATGCCCTTCGTTCATCACCTGCTAACGATGAAAACCTAATCGAGCTGCTTTGTTTTAATGGCAGCTCTGCTGCTCTGACCTTTGCTATTCCCCACGCAGCTCCACGGAGCAAACAGATGTACTCCACTTGGGACTGAAGTGATAGTGCATGAAAATCACACTGGGCCAGTGAAAATTTTTCTAAGGCTTTGTGGGGTTCAGAGCACTAAGCATCACTCGGCCACTCTGGCCCAGAACCATGAACCTGGCCAATGGAACATTCTGTGAGCATTGTCTGAGCACAACTTCAGTCCCAAATATCCTCTCTTCTCTCGCTGGCTTTGAAAGCAGTCCCCGATGTTTCCATATGCATTGTGAATGTTTTAAAAATATACCCGAGGGAATTATTTTAATAGTGAATATTTCCCAGCCTGTGCTGCCCACTGAATAAACTTGCAATTAGCAATCTTTATGCCTCCTTCCTTATCCCTAGAAGGAAAGCCTATTTGTGAAATCTAATTATATCTGCTTATTTGGTGGAATGAAAGTACATTTGAAATGCCTCCAGTCCTGCTGCCCATATTAGCAGGTTGGTGTTTTGGATTTACCTGGCTGGGGCTTTGTTTTAATCTTAGTTTTTGTGAACCCTAAAATGACTGAAGCCCTGTTTTTAACCAGCATTTTCACAGTCAGTGCCTGTGATGCCATATGGAGTTCTGTGAGCGGAGCCCTCCTCTCCTTGGGTTCAAAGCCTTACTCAGTTCTCCTTGTTATAAGTTAACTTGAGTGACTCTGCCTTGTACTATGCCAGCACTATAGGAGCTGTTTGTCCTCTGGCTCACCTCACCCGACCCTAAACTATGGAATGTGCTAAGCCTTTTAGAGATAGGATGTGACCTCAGGTGTCCCAACACTCAAACTGAGAATTAACTTAACTCTGCCCTAGTTGGCACAAGCCCTCCTGCCCCAGAACAAATTCTGCCTTTGCCCTTATTTGGTCTGAACTCTGTTCTTTCCCTTATTTGGCTGAAACTCTGTACGTTCCCCCTTCCTAACTTGTGGGTTTTAGCCTTAAAATACTCTCTCTTTTAATCACTGGGCATGCATTCTCTTCAGTATTGCTGGGAGAGTGCCGCTGCTAAACTCAGCTAATAAAGCGCTCCAATTTTTCTTTTTGGTTTTGGGTCTTTGTTTCTTTGTGCCGTGCTACACTCTTTACCCTGCTAGATGGTGACGCATGAATGACCCTCCGCTTGTACAGCTGAGAGTTCACAGCTCTTTCTGATCCAAAGTTAGCAAAAATTAGCAAATATGCTCTAGATAGTAGTAACTTTGTGACACATGCTGTTTCTCCTTCTGCTTCAAAAACATTTTTGGGCCCATATGTGAACTTAGAACTTGCTGTAGCATAAAGAAAAACAGAGTTTTTGAAGATACTTTGGTAAGGTGAAGCTATCCTTGATTCCTACTTATTTTGAAACAAAAACCTACGGAAATACAGCAAATAAAAAGCCAATTGACTCTGCAAAACTTTCGTCTCCTTGATTCTGCTTCCTGAAGAATTGGCCTGATGATGTCATCGTGTGCACCACTTACTGCACCTGATTGTCAAGTGACACCAGGATTTTTTTCTATTTGTATTCTAAACTGGCCCACATTTTTTATGAAGTCTACCCTCCCTTTATCATCCAGACATGTTTGCTCTCTGCTTTCAATGCTAATGTCTCCCTGTTCTGCTTTTCAAATTAAATATCATACTTAAAATATTAATACTTCTTGCCTCTTTGATTTTTTTGTTTATTCATCTTATGCAAAACGCAACAGCGAGGGCTCCATCTGTAATGCTACTGTATGGGCAGAATCAATGACTTATTAATGACTGCTTCATTATATGGGGGTGCTACGGTTTTACATAATCACGCAATTCTTATTCAGAAATGCTCAGCTTGTATTACCCTGTAGGGAAAAAAATGAAATATGTCTCTCTTTCCAAAGAAAAAAATGATGAGATTTGTGAGGATCATTGTGGCAATAACTAAGTACTGAAACTAGGCCAAGTTACTTCTGTCTCTAAGGAAGTTAGCTCATGTCTTGAGGTATTTGGGTATGTAAACTTTTATTATGTCTATTGAAGTGGAAACCACATACCATAAATTTGAGCACAGTGAATTATCACAAATTGTATAATCATCACCAGAGTGAAAAACCAGAATTTTTAAGGAGCTGGTTCATGTCTCCAGCCATTGTTTCTGCTACTTGTATAGTTTTATGGATATTACTTATACACATTCCATATATATATATATATATATATATATATATATATATATATATCACATCAGAATTTCTCCCGTTGTTTATGCTAATAAAAGCCACTATGTGGGTTGTAGTTCACTTTTAATAGTGTATTTTGATGACTAGAAGCTCTTAATTTTACTGTAGTTCAATTTATCATCTTTTCTTGATGGCTAATGTTTTTTGTATCCTATTTAAAAACATCTTATTCAAAAGCCATGTATGTAGGAAGTACTGGAAGAGCACCATTCTTTTGTAGAAGTTTTACTGCATGTCCATCATAGTTATATTTATACTAACTCAGAAACTTATTTTGGTGCTTGTGAAAGCTATAGAATGCCTACTAGAAGAGGCTTGACATGAGCTAGTTTAGGAGTTCTATCAGATGCCCATGGAAGATGAACAAAAGCAGGGAGAATATTCAGGACATTCTACTCCAAAAGTTTAGGTGTTGTGATGATGGGAAGCCCAGATGGTAGCAGTGAAAATAGAAAGAATGATCGGATGTATTTGAGAATGGTGGAGATGTACTTGAGAAAATGAACCTTCAAATTTCTCAGATGAATAAACTGTAAAAGATGAGGGGAAAAGAAATTAGGAGTTTATGTTTGGTTCTTGAGCCGCTGAGTAAATGATGAAATTTAAGACTGAGCAGAAAGGTGGTAAAGAAAAGATTTGGCTGAAAGTGGACAAACTCTGTTTTGCTCATGCTAAGTTTTAACTGAATCATGCAGGGAGAAATGAATGAATGAATGAATGAATGAATGAACCAATATATTCCTACAGTATAAAAAAAGCAAGTGAGGGAATCACAACACCTGCATATACTAACTCCAAGCTGCAGATTTTCTTCCATTTTGTCAACATAATCAAGACATTCCACAGAACTCTGGAGTCATGAAGAAAACATAAATATTTTCTTTTCCAATAATTTAGCATCAGCTGCCTTGAATTATTTCACACATCATTTGTCTCCCTGAGAGATACTGTAGGAAATAATACATTTCTTTAGTTTAACTTATCCCAGTACTTCTCATTATTTTCATTTAAAATATTCGTGAAGAAAGTCCTGTTAAATAGACCACATTAGTGTAAATGATCCATGGAAAAATATTTATCAATAACTTATACCATGTTACTATGTTATATGTGTATGTGCACAAACATGTTAATACATAGGGTACAGCAGAGACTATTATCACAGCACTGAGGGAACACAATAAACACTATTCTCACTCAAATTTGTCCATTTTTACCATTTTTTTTCAAGTTGTAAAATGTCTTTTAACCGCCCTTTCTCAAGGACGGTTCCCCTGAGTCTTAGTAATTGAAAATTAAGAAGTTACTGAGCCATAATTAAATTGTACTCTTTGAACCTTTGTTGACTGAAGCCACGTACTAAAGACATCCCATTCAGACCAGGAATAGCAAGAAATATTCTGAACACCAACTGCTACAAGATAACATAACAAGCTTTGACAGCTTCCTAATTACTTGACTATCCACTAGTTAAAACCTCTTTAATACTGTACCAAATTTCATATTTGCACATAAGTTAGAGGTATATCTAATTTTCTATTTAATTGATATCTATATTGGTGCTTTAAAAAGAATGCACTCCACCAATGTATTTGACTATTAATTTGTAACCCTTGATCCATGTGTGGGAAATAATTTAAAAGAATAAATTACTCATATCAGTAGCTACAAATAGGTAAATCTAGAATGCAACTCAAAATAGATTTCACTTTTTGCCCTAAAACATTTTTTTCAAGATCTAACACACTTTTCATTTAATAGCTATAAATCATTATATATGTTATTTCTTCCTGTTAGGTTTTTCTTTAGCCTGTATAATGCAGAAAATTATAGTATTAGGGTGATTGTAAACACCAAAATAAAAGCAAGACAAGTAAAGGGACTATACAAAAAAACCTGGCCAGATTTTTTGATTAAATTTATTGATACATTTAAGGTATACATAATGATCACATTCATTATAGAGAATCTTTATCTGTACATAATATAACTTGATTCCTTTTTTTCACTCCCATTCCTTCCCTTCAACCCCTATTTCTCTCCTTACTTACGAAATCATTTGTCATTTGTTTCATTTTTTCCAGAACTATATTTAATAAGAGTGGTGACAGTGCATAACCTTGTCTTATTCCTGATTTTAGAGTGAAAACTTCCAGTTTTTATCTGTTTAGTATGATGTTGGTTGTTTGTCATAAAAGGCTCTTATCAGATTGAGAAATAGGCCATCTATTCTGATTTTCTGAAGGGTTTTTATCATGAATAGATGCTGGTGTCAAAAGCTTTTTCTGCATCTATTGAGATGATTATATTATTTGTGTCCTTGGTTCTGTTAATATTGTATATTATATTTATGTATTTACATATGTTGAATCATCCCTGAATCCCAAGGATGAATTCTATCTAATCACATCATATCATCTTATTCATGATTTGCTGTATTCTTTGCCTGTATGCTATTGAGGATTTTTGCATATGTGCTCATTAGGGAGATCGGCCTATAGTTCTCTTTCTTGGTTGGGTCCTTTTCTTGTTTTGGTATCAGGGAAATGCTTGCTTCCAGGACTCTATTTGAGAGTATTGCTTACCTTTCAATTTCATTAAAGAGTTTGTGAATTGATGGCATTAGAAGTATCCAGATTTCTTGTAGAATTCAGTAGTGAATGCATCAGTAGCACACAGACATTTTATAATTCTAGAGCTAAGGAGATAGCTTGGTAGTCTAAATACCTGGCTGGCGAGCACAAGCACCTGGGGGTTCAATCCCTGGTACCATGCTAACCCTAAGTCATGCCAGCCACTGAAAATAGGTGTGGTAGTACACACCTGTAATTCCAGTGCTTTGGAGCCCGAGGCAGGAAAATCACTGAGTCCAAGCTGTATACAAGACCGTGTACCAAATAAATAAGTAAATTAATAAATAAATATTTTCTCAAAAAGGAGAGAGACAAATGTCAGTACTGGATCTGACAGGACTCTGGGATAAATACATGAAATAACTTTAGTTCTCACTGAAAATTTCTTAGTTGCATTAGTACAATAACAGATATTTAAAAACAGAATGATGTGGACCATAACATATTGTCTCTCTAGCAATACACACAACCAAAAATATAGCAAAAGTGGATCTAGGAGGTACTTTTGCCAATAATATTATCACTTTTTATAAAATATAGAGTACTTTTGACAGATCTGCTGGTTCATTAACCTTCACAATTACCCTATATGAGAAGGCTATTGTTGATCCCATCTTATAACAGTCCTAGAGTTTTCTCCAAGATGAAATACCTAATAAAGTGGTAGAGGCAGACTTTGACAAAAGTTTATGTACCTTCAGAAACATGCTTCTGACCATTTTAGGTATTACTGTCAAAAGGATCTTGTGAAGATTAGTTGTTATACAAAAAGTATACAAGTTATTAGACAAAAAAGGACTATATCTACTACATGTACTAAAGGAGTGCAAAACCAATATAATCTGCCCATTCCCTGTAAAACAAGGTAGATCATTGTAAGAAATGTTTAAAATGCTGTATTATGAACCAAAATGATGCTCATAGCCCTAAAGCCACAAATCACACCCTTCCTTCCAAATAGAGAATTGTTGGTCAGCTGCCATGTGTTACTATGTCTTTAAGAACTCATAATCTACTATGAATGTAACATGGTACTAGGCATGCAATATCTTCTCCATAAATATACAGGAAGTAGCTACATACACAGAATAATTTTATACCAGTTAGGAAAATATTAGGGCACAGAATAAAATGCAAGTTTTCAAATACCATTGTAGTGAAGAAGGAAGAATTCTGAGTAGAATTGGAACGGGTAAATTAATGAGGCAATTGAGTTATGTTCATATATGAGAGGATGGGTCTGAGATGTCTGAGAGGATTCAAGGTGGCATTTTTGCAGAAAGATCCTGCAAAAATAAAGAGAAGAAAAGGAGTACACTCAGGTAAGAACTTGATTCTTTCTTTTTTTAATTTGACATTTCTGTTTTTATTTACTCTTTCAGGTTCTTATATGAGTGAGATTATATGATGTTTGCATTTTGCCAGCCTGATTTATTTCACTCGAGAATAGGTTCTTTACCAAGAAAAGCTTCAAATTTATTCTTTTTTATAGCTAAGTAATACTTCACTGTGTAAAAATACTTTATCTATTCCTCAGTTAATGGGCATTTGGGTTGTTTACAAGATTTAGATAGGACAAATTGTGCTGCATTGTGAACATGGGTGCACCTATGTTGCTGTGGTGTGAGGTTTAGGTTCCCCACTAATGTAGGACTTGAGATCTCATTCAAGCCAGTTATTCCCTTGCTGAATATTTTTCTAAGTAAGCTGAAAACCTAATACCACAGAAACTTGATGTAAAAGCTCTTTGAGAGCCTTAAAGAAACTATATGGCTACCTTGGTTGGTCACACTTTAAGAATTCTAACACTGTCAGGATAGCACTCCCATAAGTTTAGGGAGCAAGAAGTTTAGAGCTCCATTTATACATTTGTAAGATGAGGTTTCAGTTTTTATATTTGGATGCTCTCCTCACCATCTTCTCTTCAGCCCTAATCAGCTTTCAGCACCACTTGTATTTACCTATGTATGTACATCAAATGTACATTATATCCAACTAAGCATTACTTTATTTAACTTATATAATTGTTTGCAGCTTTGTGCAGTTATTAAATCTCACCAACATAGAGATTTGAAGAACTAGACTTCTGTCCTCCTTTCTGTAACATTGATGGCTTTTCTGCTTGGTATTCTTTTGTTCATTTCTCATATATATTCCAAACCTCTGGAGATTTTCATACATATGTGGTTCACGTACCATGTATGTGTTTTTATAATCTGTTGCCTCTCTTCTTTCTGGTCTTGTATAAACCAGAAAAAATAATCTTTTATTTACCCTATTTGCAGTTTTGCTTAAGAATTTCATTGATCACTTCTGCTTTGTCAGAAATTCCAAAAATAATGATAGAATTTTGCATCTTCTTAAAACTGTTCACATAAAAGAATGATTTGGATTTTCTTTCTTTTCATATTTGAGGTTTGTACTACAGCTTCAATCTGGAAATTAAAAACTCACTAGAAGGTTCACTTCTTTGTAAATCACAGTCGCTTTAATTAGTCACGGTTCCTGGAATACTTTAATAGTACAATTAAATTTATAGACCTTCACCTATAAACTATTGTGGGAACAGCAGTCCTATGCTAACAACATAGTACAGTAGCGTCATGATCTTCATATACTTGCTGATCTTTGCCCAAGTGCCCCACATTGAGAGTTCCTACTATAGATGATTAATTCATTGTTAACACTATTTTAGATATCATCTAGGGGGTTCAGATAGACAAAGTGTTCAAAATCAATCCTTTCTTCTTCCCAGATATGTAGGCAACCTATTTCTGGCCAGCCCCATAATTATTATTATTATTATTTTTTTTTTGTCTTTTTGAGACAGGGTCTTGCTATGCAGTTGAGGCTGGCCTTGAGCTCACTTTTGTAGCCCAGGCTGGTCTCGAACTCGCACCAATCCTACTGCCTCAGCCTCCCGAGTGCTGGGATTACAGGCGTGAGCCACCACGCCCAGCTCAGCCCCATAATTAATAGTGGCATATACATTCTTGTGTCGCTATGAAGATTGCATGAGATACAGCACGTGATAGCAGCTGGCCGGGTGTCTTTCACTTAATAGAAAGTTGCATGGTCTTTCATTCATCTTTAGTTTCTTAGATCTTTCAGTGGGAATGAAAGTCAGCGTAAAGAAACTGGCCTTTGAGACTATGAGGAAACTGAAGAGTAATTTTCAGCTTGAGAACCACAGAGGAGGGGCCCTTTTTATTTCTTATTGAGGTCCACCAAGTGACTGCTGCTTCTAGCCCTCCAATGAACGAGACCAGGGTGAAAAGCAAACCTTGTCAAAAACTACAAAGAACAGAATATTGGTTCTTTTTGTTAATTTGCAATGAAATGTACTCAGAGGAACATTACTAAATTATGTTATCTATGGCGAAGAAAATTTCCACTGTTGTGATGCAGACTTGGGTCCTCTTTAGAAAATGCTTCAAAATATTGTGGACTATCACATTATGCAATAAAGAAAACCAAAAGTTCTCATTGCAGCTATCTCAGACAACTCACCCAAAGGTCAAGGAATTCACTGGAAATTATAATTCAGAAAAATATCATCCAGTATAGGTAAAAGCTAAGACTATACATAATTTTTAAAATGTTCATATAACCATGTTTTAAAGGTTAAATGAATTGTAACTATATTTTTATTTAGTCAAATATATCTAAAATAACATTTCAAAATGTAATTGATGTAAAAATTTATTAATGAAGCTTTTATTTACATTTTTATATAAATCTTCAAAATCCAGTGTGTCTATGGTACTTTAGTATTTATAGATCCTAAAACTAAATTTCAGCACTCCAAAAGATGTCGTTCTGGCAGAACAATTGGGTCACACCTACAGAAAAAAAAATCATGTTTTCTCTATGTGTAAATGCTTTTCAGTTGAAAATGTGCTCACATAACCACATTTCATGTGTACAGCTACTGACTATTCTATGAGCATAAATTTGTACAAGAGAATCTCAGTTTAGAGCTAGCAACTCTAGATTATAATCTTATATCTCCCATTTAGTCACTGCAAATCTTCAGCCAACTCACCTTCTCTAAGTTGTGTTCCTTTACTGAGTTCACTAAACCCATTCATTTGACATGAAATGAGGTAATATAAAGTGAAAGGGCCCAGCAAACTGTAAAATTAAATGTAAACATAATGTATTTTAAAGTCAGTAATATGGAAGGAATTAATTATTTGGGTGTTTGAATCAAATTCTGCAACATTTGTGGAACAGAAGGAAATTGTCTCTTTTATTGCCAATGATGATTTTAAATACTAAAGTTAGGAGGCAGTGGGTTGATAGCTTTTTAAAGCAGTTCTTTTCCATATTTCCTGTTAGAAAATTTGATGCTTTGTCTTGATTATAAGTTCTAAGATGTATTTTTAAATTAAAGACAGACTTAAGAAGTTTAAAATTTAAATGACAACATGGCCATGGGGTATATGGAGTCTATGTTAATGTTTTACATGCATATGTGTGTTGTACATGTGTATAGGAAAATACATGCATACAAACGAGAGCATTTGCAGAGAGGGATGAAAAAGAGAGACTTCCCAGTTTTATTCCCTATATATTTTCCATTGTTTCAATTTTGAGTAGGAAAGACATGCATCATTTTGCAATAAAAATCAGTATAGGAGAAAAGGATCATCCTATGTACATTTAAGGGTTTCAATTATATATTAATAAAAAATTAAATTGGTCTTCCTTGGAGCATGAACCCCATGATTGCTTGTTGGGATTTAGTGCAGGTGCACTGCTAGTCACAATGACTTCTTAGGAGGGCCGGTGTGACTGATGCAAAGCAGGGCCAGGAACCTTGATTCCACGCCTCCTAGTTTTCTTTAGCTTCCACATGGAGACATCCATGCCTCCTGTGCCTACTGGCCACCTTTTAAAATGTGGACACCTTGTTTTACCTGTATGTCTTTGTGCATTTCAGTTTTAGCTTCTCTAGAGAATCACTGCCTGTTAGGTTATGTTGTTCCCAAGAGATCCTAAATGTATTTCTGTCATATATGCTATAAAATCTCTCTTTAGGCTATATAACCCCAAATGTAGACTTGAAATTTAGTGAAAATCCAGCCACATGTGTTTAGACTACACAGCTATGGGAACATAAAACCATTTATTCAGATTATCATTAGGAAGAATACAAGGTAGGAAGTGACATTAAAGACCCTAAAGTATATTTACTCAGAAAAGTTCTCCTACATTGTCTTTCAAACAACTGGCTCTTACATCCTTGTTGAACTGACTTCTTTTCTAGATAGATGTACTTACTTCTTGCCTCAACAGACAAGTTGTCCATCTCCTTAGTTCTATGTTAATACACTATCTCAGTTACTCTTTTCTCATTGCTTGGAACAAACATCCACACCCAGAGTTAAGGAAGGAAAGGTTTATTTACCTCACAGTTAGTGGAGGTTTCAGTCCATCTTCAGCTGGCTCCAAGGCACAGAGGAACATAGCACAGAGCAGCCATTCACAGCAGAAGGAAAGAGCAGCGAGAGGGGCAGTGGCTATGGCTGCTAGCAAGCCTCTCTCCCTTCCTCACATTGTAATGCAGATTACCTGCCCCAGGGTCTATGTAGCACCCACACTCACAAAAATTAATCACAGACTTCAGAAGCTGTCCCATGACTGCATGAAACTTGGGAGGGGGGATGCCTAGACAAAAACCATAGCATGTACTTAATATTTATGGAATAATTTCCATGTGTAAACCCTGTCTTCAATGCCAACCATATAATGGTGACCAAACTCAGACATGGCTGCTGCTCTTTGGGAGCTTGTCACCATTGGCTAGAACTAATCGATGAATCAAGTGGGAAAACATGGCAGTAGTAAATAACATAAAAAGTTGGAAAATACAGTGGTATTAGAAGGTTGGGCTAGGAGATGTCAAGAAGGCTTCTCTGATTGAACTGAAACCCAAACCTAAATGGTTTAGATCTAAAATGCTTCCATAAAATCTCAATGATTTTAGATATAGGACTTTGGGAAGATGAAGGATCACGGGAGCTTTATATTCATCAGTGGACTGCTCTATTGATGAGTTCGTAGGTAAGTGTACTGTTAGGAAGAGAGGCCTGATTAGAAGGGTTGTATCACTGGGCCTCTACCTTTATAGGGAAAATGCCCCTGGCCTGACTCCTACTTTTTTTACCCTACTTCCTGGCTTCCATGGGTTGTATAATTTGTTCTGCCATGCCCTTCCTTCCATCATGATAGTTATGGCTTAGAGCCAGCCACATGTGGACTGAATCCCTTAAGCATGAGCCAAATTAAACCTCTCCTCATTTAAATTGTTAATATCAGGTATTGTATTCCAGAAAGCATGAAAAATAGTTAACCAAATCATAAAGGAAAAGGGGGTGGACCTTCCACTTGGATAGAACAGCGTTTGTTGGGGTGCCAAAGGAGATGGCAAATACATGCAAAGAAATTAAGGTAGTCCATGTTGCCAGAGCTTAGATAGTGAGTAAGAGCTTAGCCCAGAATGACCTAGGATAGCTAGCAAGGTCAAACTCTGTGGGACCTGGCCAACCATTACACATAGGGATCAAAGTATTGCAAATAGCCATTCCATCATGGTATTCCTCTTATATGTCTAATGTTTTTCATGCTCCTAAAATCACCACAGTACATTTAATCTTATAAGCAAGCCAAGAATGGGACTTACTTCTTAGGTCTCTAGTCATATTCAGTTCTGGATCCTCATCCTTAGTCTTTAGAAACATTTACAACTAAATGATAGGGTCCCTACCCCCAAGACCTATTTCTGGAAAACTCATTCCATAGAGCTGACATTGGGCATAGAAACCTTTATCTTTTAAACATTGTACTAGTAGCCGGGCGTGGTGGCGCACGCCTGTAATCCCAGCACTCGGGAGGCTGAGGTAGGAGGATCGATGTGAGTTCGAGACCAGCCTGGGCTACAAAAGTGAGCTTAAGGCCAGCCTGA
>PVJA010050651.1:0-13166 GCA_004027025.1 Myocastor coypus | reverse complement strand
AATTTTCCCAGAAGAACTGAAAACTTCATACCATAGTGATATCTGTGCACCTATGTTTATAGCAGCCCAATTTGTAATAGCCAAATATTGGAAACAACCAAAATGCCCATCATTTGAAGAATGGTTAAAAAAATGTGGTATTTTTTATACAATGGAATACTACTCATCCATAAAGAATGATAAGTTTGAAGACTTCATATATAAATGGTTTTATATTGAACATATACTCATTAGTGAAATAAACCAGACCTATATATGTAAATATCGTATAGTCTCCCTAATGTAAGAACTTTAAAGAAGAAAACAAGAATTTAAGGGCGTAACACATCTGAATGTGTTATGGACTAAACAACGAAGCGACCGGAAGCAGATAAAGCAGAAAAGATATCAATAGCAAAACCATACACTGATGTACACAGGATGAATCAGATATTGGTCTTGAGAACCCTCAAGGGGTTCAGCATATTGATTATAGCACAATGTAACGCTAAAATTATGTGTGGAATACATGTCACTCTTGTCTTTTTGATATATACTTCTCCTTGTGTAAACTCAGTTACTGTCATTCTATCAAGAGTACTACTTGAAAATAAGAGACGGGGCCAAATACCGTATTCTTGAAAAGGTACAATTTTATATTTCCATGAATTTCCAAATATTTGTGTCAAAATTGTGTAACTGCTTATATCACATTGTATGGAAAGTTATTAGAATATCAATGATGGCCTGAAAATATCATTTTCAAGCTAAGTCAAAGATACTTGACACTCAGAAAGCCAGTGATGATAAGCTCAAGTACCTATGTTACAGAGTAATAGTATCACAAAGCTTTTCTGCTGGAGGGCTACGAATGTAAGTTAACAGACCAAAAATTGGAGAAAAAGAACGGCTATAAGGATAGCCGATATTTTGGCCCTAGCCCTTCAAGGTCAATAAAGACACAGGATATAAGGGAACCTGTGCTGTAATATCCTATAACTCAGAGGTGTCCCAAATTTCCTGGTCAAGGAGATTATGGGACCTCAGAGGAAAAGGATGAATGAACTGTGGTGCGTCTAAGGAGAGTCACCCAGAGAAAAACATTTTCTCAGGCTTTCACAGAGAGCAAAATGGCCAAGCAATGGCCGTGACTTGTCCCAAAGGCTGACACTAACAACAGTTCTACAAAGTACTGCCTATGGTCCCAAACATAATCCTGAGGGGATTTGACCCTGGAAGATACAGAAAAAAAAAAAAAGCATGTTTTGTTATACAGGTCTTGCTTCAACTTGCTCTTAACCACCCAGCGGGGGGAAAAAAATACTTAATTACAAAGCATGAAACGCAGAGCTAGATTAGTGAGACGATCTTTAGGAGGCTTGGATTCAATAGCCTCCAACATCACAAGCTTCACTGCTGGCCCACTGCAATTGCAGAACCTTTGACTGTATATGTACCTGCTTCCTCTTAGTCCAAAGAGAAGTATATACTTTTCCTTTTTTTTTTTCTAAGCAATATCAATAGGGAGGTGGGTCATGCCCACACACTTTACTCTGTAGAACGATTGTGAGGACAATATGCAATATGTCAACTTTCAAAGAAAAGAAAGGGGAAAAGAAAAAAAAATAATAATGTTGATTTAGAAGGGTTAATGTTTAATTGTTTGATCAAGCTTATATACCTATATGTATTAATCTAAACTGATATGATGATGAAAATATGTAATATAACTCGTGTTAAATTTAAACAATAAAAAGGAAAAAATATATGATTAAATAATAACTGCAGAAAAAGAATTTGACAAAGTGCAACTTTCATTCATATTGTAGAAAAAAACTTGACAAAAAGAAAAAAGTTTTCAACTTACGTTTATAAAGGGTACTTGTGACAAACTTCCTCCCAACATCAAACTAAACGGGGAAAATCTAAAAGAATTTCTCCTAATACCAAGCATAACACAATAGTATCCAATCTCACCCTCCTTTAAAATGCATTACTCAAAATGTTAGTCATAACAGTCAAGAGAGAGAAATAAAATGTATTCAAATAAGAAAGGAAAAATTCAAGTTATATTATCGGAATGCTACAGGATACCTTATATGTAATGACAAAACTTCTACCAGAGGAGTCTTAGAGCCAATTAACAAATTGAATAAAGTGGGAACATATGAAGTCAGCACAAAAAAAAAATATCATTCCTATACTTAAAGAATTACATGAGGGCACTGAGAAAGAAATCCAATTTCATGCAGAATAAATTTGAGAAGTGAAATATTTAGGAATTATCCTAATGAAGGAAGTCAAATAACTTTATAAAAATTATATCATTATGAAAATTATACTGAAGAGAATATTAGAAAATGAAAGAATATCCCTAGTTCTTGAACCAAAGTAAGCAATATCATAAAAATAGCCATACTGAAAAATAATTATGCACAGATACAAAGCAATTCTTTACAAAATACCATCAACTTGTTCACATAACTAGAAAAAAATGTATTCTGGAATGTATATGAAATGAGAAGAATCTAAGGATAACCAAAGTATTTCAGCAATGAGAAAACAAATTGAATAAAGTAGCAGGATACAAAATCATTACACAAAAATAGCATTCAAGAGAAAGTCAGGAGGCACTATTACCACAGAATTAAAGTTATATTAAAAAGCTCTAACAGTAAAAACACTGTAGTATTGGAAGGCGCTTAGATCATAGGGGTATTCTCATCAGTGTAATGATGCATTGATGAATTAATAAAGTGCTGTTAGGCATAGGGCCTGACTGAATGAAAAAAGAGTGTCATTGGAAGTGTGCCTTTGGAAAGTATATATCTCTCTAAATCCTCCCTTTTATCTCTGCTTCCTGATGCCATGAAGTGAGTAGTTTTTCTCCTCCATGATCTTCCACAAATCCATTTCTCCCTTAGAGAAAGCCAACCACAGTCTAAATCCCTCAAGGTGTGAGCCAGATTAAACTTCTCATGATTTAAGCTTTGAGTGCATGATTTTTTAATCTCAGTACCAGGAAAGCTGACAATATGGCATCTCCTACAAGTTGTTTCTTATACAGAAAATGTAAATCTAAAGAAAAGAAAGTATACACATTTAATGGTTTTATGCTTTCTTTCAGATACGTTTGTACTATATCTCCATATCACTATGCTCAGGCTAAAAATACTGGAATATATTAATAAATATAAGGTAGGGTTAGATGGCAAATAATAAAAGCACTATAAGTTATGATGATTTCTAGATGAATACGAATTGTGATAACTGTTCTCAAGGACAGCTAGAAACACATAATTTTGAGGATTGGGAGCTCAAGACAGTGAGGGAAAGACATAGTGATCAGTTTGAGAGACTGATGGACAAATGAAATTATGGAAACAGGATATAAGGCAAAAATTATGACTTTAAAGTGTGTGTCAAGAAAGCACAAGTGGGACAAGTGGAACAGTTGGAAAATATAGTTCATCAGTGATTAGTGTTTAGTAGGTATCCTTGGATGCTACAATTTATTTGCTCAGATGATAACAGAAGAGTTACTTTCTGTAATGAAATCTAAATCTTTCTTCAAGGAGCCCAAAGGCCGTATTATAAAAAACCTCACTTATCATTTTATTATATTAGAAAGGAACTTATCTAGTATTTATTAAATATTTCAAATTCTCTTTGATATTGTGACTCAAAAAAGTTCAGAAATCTGTATGAGATTTTAAGTACAATATCAACTTTGATGTACTGGACATTTCATGTGCCAGTCTAGCCTTAGTGACCACCCTTTTTGGGCCAGATCATTTAAAGTTATGAATGGGAAAGGATAATTATGAAAGAGGCTGATCTAGTTCTCAGGGGAAATCTTTCATAAATGAACCTCAAAAAGATCAAAACAAATGTATAAATACAATAATGTGTTCAGTAAATATAATTAAAAATTAAAAGAAGCAGATTGTTATGACCCAAAGAAAATTTAAACTGGAAGTTCACCCTAGAAACAGTATCAAAAAAACATAAATTTTTTAAGAATAATAAAAATTTGTAAATAATCTCTCAACGTCCTAGCTTAGATATTCTGTGACTATTATTTTATTATTATTATTATTATTATTATTATTATTATTATTATTATTATTATTATTTTTATCATTATCATTAGTGTAGGATCTACAGTGTCTAAAAAGTCTCAATACACAGATTGGACTAGTAGTGATTCTCCTGTTTTCATCTTCGCAAGCACTGGGGTTATAGACATATCCCACCACACCCAGTCTCAATTGTCCTCTCAGTGTGCCTTGGAGGCAGGGCCATCATGGCATGCCAGAGATCAAACCCTGGTCACTGTGCTCTACCTGAACAAGCACTTTAATCTTCTGAGATATCTGGCCAGCCCTACTGTGATCATTATTGATTAGGTCAGCATCTCCTGTTTAAATCCTAGATGGTGTATATCTACAATATTTAATTGGGATTAATGCATCTCCAAATCAAGAATGAATCTTCATTATTATAGTCTTATTTGCCAAATGAATCCAATGTGTTTTTTTTTGTTTGTTTGTTTGTTTGCTTTTTGATACAGGGTCTCAGGCTGGCCTTGAGCTCACTTTTATAGCCCAGGCTGGTCTCGAACTTGCACTGATCCTCCTGCCTCAGCCTCCCGAGTGCTGGGATTACAGGCGTGCACCACCACGCCCGGCAATGAATCCAATGTTTATGCAGCTGTATTTGAAACAACTATATAAACTGAATCTAAAATAGTGACAACATTTTCTTTGAATTAAATTTAAGAATAAGGAAATTACTTGTGGTGGATTAACTAATGTTCAACTTATAATGAGCAGCTGAACTGAATCAGCACGATTCTGGCTGGAGAAGGCCCACTAGAGGATTAGTGCCAAGATCATAAAAGGAAAACTGGAGAACTCTTTAAAGGACCTTTTCATACTTGAAGCCAGTCCACAGATTGTATGTACTTGAACTCAGCAAAATAACCTAATATATTCCAATAGTCCATTGTAGTAGTAGGTTATCAGGACAACTGGTAATGGTCAGAAGTTGTTGACTTGAGTCTTTTATGGCTTAGCATATTAAAACGGCATTGCTTTTTATACCTCATGTTTATACTTTTCTGTTGGATTGTTAAGGCCATGTTAAAGTAAGAGCTATAAAACTAGGAATGTAACTTTTGCTATCTGAGGTCAGCCAAATCCCCTCAGGATTTATTCTGGAACCATGTAAAGCACCTTGTAGATCTTTTGTCACCATCAGCCATCTGGATGAGTCACAGCCATTGCTTGACCAATTTTCTATCTGTGAAAGCCTGAGAGAATTTTTTCTCTCTAGGTGACTCTCCTTAGGGAAACTACACATTGTCAGTCACTTTGCTCTGTGGCCGCATAATCTCCTTCATCACAAAATTTGGACACTACTGAGTGACAGGATGTCACAGCACAAGTTCTCTTATGTGCTGAATTCTCTAAGTGCAGTGGAATGCCCATCTCTGACAAAACAAAATGGAAAGGTGGAATATGTTGGGAGCCACAAAGCTAGGAAATCGATTAAATATGTGTAGGTGGAACTTGGCCCAGTGCCAAAAGCAAACAAGCTACCTCACTCCTGAGATAAACATCCTGTCTGTTTAAGGTTAAGTATCAGTCGTTAAGCAACCTAGTGTCATGTGTTATCAACTTCACAAAAGTGTAAATAAAAGACTGTTCTGTTGTGAAAAAATATACACACACACAAGAGTTAGCATAGATATACTGTTTTGCCTTACTTCATTGAGAAAAAAGGTTTGTACTAATATTGTTTAGGTGAAATATCTTGTCTTGTGAATAACTGCTACAATGAGAACAATATGCAGTGTATTAGTTATTGTAAACAACCTACTAAGCTGTTTTCAAACTGTTTCATTATTATTTTATCTTTTTTCGCATTAAAATGAATTTAAAAATAGAAAAAAAATGAGAACTGGAGGAAAAGATGGAATACTACTGATTATTCAGGAGAACTTTTATCATGCTGGCTCTCCTGATATGAATTCAGCTATTCTCATCCTTTGGGGAGCTAGGATCATTGCTGTCACTGAGGATGACTATGATTCAGAGCCTGCTCAAAAGGATGGAACAGATAGATGTAAATGCTACACCTACCCAAGAGTGGCGAGCCTGCGTACTACATAAGAGAGAAAAAGAGGCTTGTTGCTTCATTTTTTCCTTTCTGCTTTTGCTGTATTCTGCTTAGTTGAACTGATGCCATTGTGCCATTTCATCCTGCCTTGGAGCCACCACATTAGGGACTGAAATCTCCACAAACTTTGGGTTTTGTTTGTTTTGTCCTAGCAATTAGAAAAAAGTAACCAAACAACATTCTCAGTACAGATCCTTGATAAGATTTGCATAAGACATTATCATGCACTGTAGGCATTCAGCTGGAATTGTGGAGAATATTGGCATCAGCTCTACATCTTCAGCTGCATGCTTAGCATCTATAATGTGTGGAGATATCAGTTGCACTCTTCTGATTTTGACTTTTTTTGGTGATCATAAAATAATCTCATTAAGTGTGTGCGGCCTATACTAAATCTATTTCCTTGAAACAACATGATTTTGATAATTTAATTACATTATAGCAAAAACATTAAAATTTCCTGTACAAATATTGTCTAAAATATTCTGATGTCTCTTAATTAGAATGCACATGAACTCCAAAGTTGCTGATAGCCATGTTATAATAAACTTTAGGATAAAACTAGAACCAGAAAATAGAAAAGAAGAAATCTAGACTTTTGCTAACTGTTAAATGTATTTTCTTTCTAACTTTATATAACAGAGTAATACAAATTAAGTAGGTTAAATAATACATATATGTTAAATGAAAGTATCACCAGGGATGATTTTTAATCTGAAGTGTTTTCTCCTTGGTTTGTAAATGTCCAACTTATCTTGACAGCATACATCCTTTCCCATGTGTGTATCTATGTACAAATATATCCTTATAAAAATACAGTCATGTTGGACTACAGCCTATATGTGAGACTACGTTTACCTCAATTACAATTTATAAGGGCACCTCTATCAGCAGTCATGTTCTGATGCATTTGAAACCAGATTTTGAGCATATGAGTTTGACTGGGCCAAAATTTGGGCAAAGACAATGTGTTTACATTAAAGGTACATAAAATTTACAACATTTGTTAAACGCTTAACTAAAAAATTATTTCAATTTAAATCTATTTTAAGATGCAAAGATGTTAATGTCAGTTGAAAAAATAAAGTGGAATTTTTATTTTTTATTAATTTTAATAAATAACAATGGGAAAATTTCCAAACATGTTAGGAGTACATTTCCAATAAATTACATGATGCATATTGTTGTCCTCATAGTAGTTATTTAGAGCACATGATGCCAACATGATACATTTTCTAACCACTATTTATACAAAAATTTCTTCTCATTGAACTAAGAGAAAGTAGTTGTTATACATAGTTCAATATTCCATAACTGTAGTGAGTTACTAGCAAAACTGGCAATGTCAGAAGCTGTTGATTTAAGCCTTTTACATCTCAGCATACTAATCTGGCTTTATATTTTATGCCTTGTGGTTAAAATTTTCTGCTGTGTGGTTAAGGGTAAGCTTAAGCAAGACCTGTATAACAAAACATGTAACTTTTGTACTTCCCAAGGTCAGTCAAATCCCCTAAGGATTTGCCTTGTAACTATGTTCAGTGTTTTGTAGAACTGTTGTGTCAGCCATCTGGTTAACTCATAGCTATTGTTTGACCAGTTTGCTCTCTGTGAAAGCCTGAGAGAATATTTCTCTCTAGTTGACTCTCCTTAGGTACACTATACATCATGGATAACTTTCTTCTGTGATCCCATGATCTCCTTGAACAGAATATTTGGGATGCAACTGAATTATATGAAGTTACAGCGCAGGTTCTCTTATGTCCTGAGTCCTCATTGACCTTGAAGGGCTAGGACCAAAATATTGGTTGTATTGTAGCCCTTCTTTTTCTCTAATTTTTGGTCTGTAAACTTACATGCTTAACCCTCTAGAAGAGAAAATTAGTAACACCATTACTTTATAACATTGGTACTTCAGCTTAACATCATTGTCTTTCTGAGTATCAAACATGTTAGACTTAATTTGGAGTCAATATTTTCCATCAATCATTGATAATCTAATAAATCCTTATAGAATGTGATAAAAACAGTTACACATTTTTATGCACACATTTAGAAATCCAAGGATGTACAAAATTGTAGCCGATCAATCCTATAGCACTTTTCCTTGTCTCTTACTGCCTTTTAATACATTTCTTTTATTTTTGTTTTCTTGTAAAACAACCATTTACTTGAGAATACAGCAATAACAGAAATTACCTTAGAAGCAGCAAACTTATAGAAGACCAGAATGATAGGCATTCCAAGCATAGTTTTAGTGTCACACATTGCTACCTTCAGTGTGAAAAACCTGTTGGAAGATCTTAGGACCATTGTGTTATTAATCCTGTGTATATAAGTGCATGGTTTGTTCCTGCCACGTTTCCAATGTTTTCAGCTTGCAGACTCAGTCGTGCAACCCTTAAGTCCTTCATTTCCTTTCAGCTGTGTTTTGCCTTTCCATTTTTATTTCTTCTTTTGAGTTCTTACATTAGGGAGACTATACTGCATTTACACATTCAAGTCTGGTTTATTTCACTTATGAGTATATCTTAAAAATAAATACACTTATATATGAAGTCTTCTAGTTTGTCATTCCTTATAGCTGAGTAATATTCCATTGTGTAAAATATCGCATCTTTTTCAACCATTCTTCAGATGATGGGCATTTTGGTTGTTTCCAAGATTTGGGTACCACAAATACTGCTTCTGTGAACATAGGTGCACAGATGTCACTATGATATGATGTTTTCTGTTCTTCTGAGAAAATTTCCAGTAGGAGAATAGCTAGATTGAATGGGATTTCCAGTTCTAGTTTTTTGAGTCTCCACACTGCTTTCCATAATGGTTGCTCCAGTCAGTATTCCCACCAGTAGTACAGCAGTGTTGCTTTTTTCCCACAGCCTCTCCAGCATTTGTTGTTTGTTGATTTTTTTTTAATGATAGCCATTCTGTCAAGGTGAGAGATGATTGTCTAAATGTGCATTTAATTTGGGATTCATGGATGGCTTGTGATGTGGAACATTTCTTCATGTGTTTATCCGGTTGTTGAATTTCTTTCTCTGGGAATTGTGTGTACATCTTGATGTTCATTTCTGGATTGGGTCTTGGAATCTTGGAACCTAACTTCTTTTTTTAGTTCTTCATAAATTCTACATCGGTGAACTTTGTCTGAATACTTATTACTTATGTTTTTTTCAAAATTTGTAGGTTGTCTTTTCACTTCGTTGGTAATTCCTTTTGACAGGCAAAAACTTCTTAGCCTCAGATTGTTGATTCTTTCAAGTGTTAAATGTGCATTTTGAATTTTGTCCATGAGCTCTTTGCCTACCCTGACATTTTTGAGATTTCCTCCTACTTTCCTTTATAGGATATTTAGCTTTTCTCTTTTAATATTTAGATCTTTAATAAATTTTATTTTAGTGCATGGTGATACACCAAGGACAAGTTTTAGATTTGTCATGTGTAGAGCCAGTTTTTCAGCACCGTTTGTCAGAGAGGCTATCTTTCTTCTAGTAAACATTTTTTAGCCCTTAATCAAAGATACAGTGACTGAGTGCATTTGTAGTTGCTTTTTCATCTTCTACTCTATTCTGTTGATCCTCACATCTGTATTTTTGCCAGTACCATGCTGATATTATCACCGTGGCTTTGTAGTGTAATTTTATGTCAGGAATTCTAATGTCTCTTGTCTTATCTTTGTTGTCCAGGATTTCCTTTGCTATTCTAGGTCTTTTCTGGTTCCAATAACATTTTCAGAATGATTTTCTAGGTACATGGGGCATTTTGTTGATATTTTGACAGGGATTGCCTTAAATCTGTATAACAGTTTAGGGATTATGACCGTCTCCACTATGTTGGTTCTTCCTATCTCAGAGCAGTGAATAACGTTCCATTTTCTGAAATCTTCTACAATCTCTTTTTTAGAGTACTGTAGTTGTCATTGAATAGGTCTTGTGCTTCTTTAGCTGGGTTAATTCCCCAGCATTTCATTTTCTTCAGTGATATCAAAAAACATATTGTTTCTCTAATTTCTCTCTCAGTGTGTTTGTTATCTTTCTATAGGAATGCTATTGACTTTTGTGTGTTGACTTTGTGTCCTGCTATGTTATTGAATTTGTGTATTAAT
The DNA here is from genome assembly GCA_004027025.1 of Myocastor coypus. Lineage (NCBI taxonomy): Eukaryota > Metazoa > Chordata > Mammalia > Rodentia > Myocastoridae > Myocastor > Myocastor coypus. The sequence goes on along the minus strand of PVJA010050651.1, from coordinate 2,899 downwards.
TGTAGTAGGTTCTTGGTTAAGTTTTTTGGATCTTCCAAGTAGATTATCATGTTTTCTGTAAATAATGATAGGTTAACTTCTTCTTTACCTATTCTTATTTCTTTTATAGCTCTCTGTTGTCTAATGGTTCTATGTAATGATTCCGAACTATATTGAATAGCAGTGGTGATAAAGGCATTCTTGTCTTGCACCAGATCTGAGAGTAAAAGAGGTCAGTTTTTCCCCACTTAGAATTATGTTAGCTGTTGGATTGTCATAGATGACATTTATCAGATTAAGGTAGAGGCCCTCTATTCCAATTTTCTGTAGGGCTTTGAACATGAATGAGTGTTGGACTTTGTCAAAGCCTTTTCTGCATCAATTGAGATGATAACATTGTTTTTGGATTTGGCTCTATTGGTGTAGTTTATTATGTTTATAGATTTGTGTATGTTGAACTATCTTTTCATTCTTGCCATAAATCCTACCTGGTCATGATCAATAATCTTCTTAATGATTTGTTTTGCTAAGATTTTGAGAGTTTTTGAATCTATTTTCATGAGAGAGACTGGCCTGTAGTTCTGTTTTTCAGTTGCATCTTTCTCTGGTTTTGGCATCATTATAATACTTGCCTCCAGGAATGATTTGGGGAGGATTGCTTCCTTTTCAATTTAATTGAAGAGTTTGAGGAGTATTGGGATTATATCTTCTGCAAATTCCTTGTACTGGTGACTCCTTCACGACCTGGAATTTTCTTTGTCGGTAGGATTTTTAATACATTTTGCATTTCTTTGGCTGTTATTGGGTTATTAGACGTCTTGTTTATTCATTGGGTAGTACTGCCATTTAACTTAGGTAAGGTACATGAAATATGTTCGAAACTAGTCCTAGAAAGCCATGTCAGACACATAACTGTAATTGCACAAGAAGTATCCTGTATATGTCTATTGGCTTCCTTTGTTTGACTTTGTGTTTGATCTTCAGTCTTGTGTGTCACCTGAGATTTAGAATTAAATAAAAACTAATTATCTGTGATTATACAGAAGTTATCCAATGTCATTATTTGTGTCAAAGGCTAACATGAGAAAATTAACAGTGTATGAAAAATAGCTATCAGTAATTTAAAACATTTCCTTATACCAAGCAAAGTTAAATATATTCACTGAGTGTAACTTTTAAGTTATTAATGTAATTATTCAACTGCTTTATATGTACTGAAAAAATTTGAATGACTTTTGTAAAATGTATTATATGCCTTTGTGAATTTTTAATTTGTGTGGTTTGATATCACTAATTGTATTACTAAATTATATTAAAAGCAACTCAGGAAATGTGCTTAAATCTACTAACAGCTTGAAAATTCTTAAATTCTGTTCTCAAATTTTACTCAGTTTCCCTAAAAGAAACCTTGTTATTTTATGTGCATACCATGAGTATATATACATTTGTGGCATTACAATTTCATTATGAAACAATTAAAAATATGTTTAGACTTTATACTAATGAAGGGTCAATAAAGAAGCAGAGCTATAAAGCACTGCTCTACATGATCTTATAAGCTTTCCTAATTCAAACATGCTCTCTTGTATTATACACTAAAGTCACAGCAACATTCTCATTGTTCACAGAAACAAAGAATTCATTTGCACCTCAAAATACTTCTGACTCGTGGGGCTTTTAATTACTTTTAATAATATGGTGGTTCTAAATTATAACTAAAATGTCAACTTTTCAGAATCTCTCTCTCTCTAACTTACACCTGTAGGTTTCTTCTTCTATAGTATATAAAAGTATGTGTTATTTATTTGTTATGTTATTACTTTATTTTATGTCTACTTTTCTATACTATGCAATCTGAAAGCAGGAATTTTGTCTGCCTCTTTCATTCTACTAACACAGTGCTTAGAAAAGAACTAGAATACAAGTTACTTCAGAAAATTGGATTGATAACTTTTTATAGATCTCATTTATGATTTTTTCTGTATTTCTAAGAGTTCGCATTTCCACTCATTGTAGTTCTTCATAAAATTTAGGCTTATATTTTTGGATGTCTCTTCCTAGTGTACTTTCTACACAATAAGTCTGGAAATTTTAGTTACATTCTCCCAGTTTCTATGAGATTTTGCATCAGTGGTTTTGTAGTGAATGATTAATAAAAAAACTGTCATTGGTGTAAATTTGAGTACAATGCTGGATGTTAATGACATATTTTAATATGCTGTGTCTTTGCTGTTGTCATTTTTCAAGCTTTCCATTATGTTTTAGAGGTTTTTTTTTCCTTCATTTTAATCCAACACATTTTAGAAGAGTGCTAAAATTTGTAAAACCAGGGAAAGAGCTAGCCAGATAGCTCAGCAGACTAAAGCACTTGCATAGGCAGGCACCGGGGCCAGGGTCTCAATCTCAATTGTCATGATGGCCTCTCTCCAAGGGATGTTCTGAGATGGCAATTGAGACCAGGTGTGGTGGTGCACACCTATAATGATAGCACTTGAGGGTATGAAATCAGGAGGATCCCTGCAAATCCAACCTATGTAGTGAGATGCTGTAGACTGTACTAAAACATCGAAAGAAAGAAAGAAAGAAAGAAAGAAAGAAAGAAAGAAAGAAAGAAAACCAGGAAGATGGCCCAGACAAATTATATATATATATATATATATATATATATATATATATATATATATATATATATATATATATATATATAAAATGAAAGAGTTTATTTGGAAAGGATGTATATGTATATGGACAGGTACCTTCAAGAGAGATGTTCTCTCTCAGCAGAATTGAGAGAGGACAGAGATCTTTTAACCTTTATAGCCAATTAAGCACAATCAAATTTGACAATCCAAGGAAGGAAATCTGTTAAAATTGGGCCGTACTGGGCCTAGTGTTATACCTTAGCATCACAGTACCTGCT
>PVJA010050650.1:0-13192 GCA_004027025.1 Myocastor coypus | reverse complement strand
TTTTAAAATGAGGACTGTAACTGGAAAATTATCAATAGTTTTAATCATGCTTATGACAGATCTCTGTGAATCTATGAAGCATGGAGAAATTTTTAAAATTCCTGTGAGCATTCAATTCAGATACACTGTTATTATTCTAAATTTCTCTACAGAATATAGAAAACTATGGCCACATTTCATATATATATATATATATATATATATATATATATATATACATATATATATATATATATATATATATATCAGTCAAATTCAGATATAGAGTTATAAATGTATTGGAGCATAAGAAATAAATAAATCAAAGGAAAATATAAAAATGGTAAATACTTTCTTATTTGAAAAAAACTTAACTAATCATAACTAGTTATATAATTGATTATGCAGCAGAAAAGCTCCATGACAAAACTTCTTTGTATAAGATGAAAAACAGTTAAAAGGAATCCAGATAGAAACATAATATAACACTCAAAATAAATGGTCAACACTGGGAAAGTTACTGCTTAAGAAATTTGGCTTCTCTAGATACAGAACTTGATACCGAATAAACCAAACAACAACTTCTATAAGAAATGTCTTGTGGAATATCAGCCTACTTTCAGAACTGATTTAGTTTTAAGAATAAGAGCAAGGAGATGGTGAATTAGATTGGGTAGTAAGTTATAGAAATATTAATTATTAGTGACCAAAGCATTTATTTGCATTATCGAGAAATCTGGAGGTAAATAATACTATGGGCAGTTTCAGCAGTTTTTCAACATGAAGATACTGCCTCGAGAGCTTGGAAATTCTTCTTTCCTCCCCTTACAGAGAAAAATGGTTGTCCCAAGTACAGAAAAGTTATCCTTGCAGGCGTGTCCAAAGACAGGATGCACAGAGGAGTTCCACGTACTGTGACTCGAATAGGTTCTCTTGACCACTTGAAGGAGAGTGACAAAGGGATTATCTTAGCTTTTTCTCTTAGTGAAAAGTAGGCCAAACCATCAAAACTACCTATCTCAAACAAAGAAGTGTACGAAGTATGATCATTTCTGCCATTCATCAGTAAAGTATGAACTAGTAAAAGAGTTCTGTTGTTTAGTAATGACTTCTTGAGTTTTTATTCTAGGATGTGTCAGAAGCTAAGATTACAACCATTAGAGTAAATAAGCATGATGATTATGGCTCTGAGACTAATACAGCAACCCTCTTAGGGAAATGGAAAAGGAAAATAAGACAGAGAGTAGAAGGAAATTCCACGACTATGTTGAGATCATAGGACTTGATCTCTACCCTGATTGATCTATAACTTGTCTCTCTTCTTTGTTGACTGTGCTCTAGTCATCCACTGAATACATCAAAATTATTCCTTCTGAAGAACCTCATATATTAGTTGGACCCAGAACTTCAAAGCCTGGCTTCTTTCTGTAATCACTTCTGAGTTCAAATAACAGTTATTTGAAGAGGCAATTGTAGGCCCCCCACCTAAGCCCATCACTCTCCATTAGGCTACCTGTGGAATGCAATTCATGACACCTATGAAATTACAGCTTGCAGCACTCTCCTTATTTTGTGTCTGTCTTCTGGAGTGAACAGTAAATTGTTGACTTACTCACTAAGATTTTCTTTATCTAATTTATCACAATAATTAGAGCTGTGAAGAGTGGAAAGACGGGGCAGGCCAAGCATTCATGTCAGAAGGAGGAATTATAGTCCTTATTCTAAGGTAAATAGAGAGTTTTTGAATTTTTGTATAGCCAGGGAGTGAAATAATTTTATTTGTACACTTATCTTATTTTACAGAAAGGATTGATTTTAAGACATCTTACATGCATACTACGTATCTCAGAATATAAGCACTTACATATTTTAAGTACTAACATTTAAGTATCTACACTAAAATGATGATGATGATGATAATGGTGATGATAATAATAAGATAAGGTGAGCCAAAACATGACCTTTACTGGTGAGATAATAAAACAGTACCATCCAAATATGTAAAATGGTAGGACACCATAAATTACTTTTCAGCTTCTCTGAGAATTCAATCCCAAATTTTATAATAAAAACCTGTAGCAACCCATAACTCATCCAAAATATCTTTACTTTAGATTAAAAGATTTATAAAATGACATCATTTGCCATAAGCGTGTCATCTGAAGATGTAAAAAAAGCAAAATATAATTTAAGAAATAATTTAAAAATGAGACTTCTGTAAACTTAATCTTTAGCTTGCCAAACTAATTCATATTCACACTAACAGAAAACTGTTTACCTAAGTACGTAGTTAGAACTTAAGAGAGAATGTAGTCACTTATGTTTACTGTTAGATAGAAACCACTTTAACTTTTAACCACTTTAACTTTTAATTGTAAAATTTAAGAAAATTAAGTTATTCAGCTAATGACAAATCCCCCGCCTTTAATTTCACTAACTTTTTCATTTACAGCCTACTGTTAAAATCCAGTGAAAGTCATATCTGTTCCTATCAAAAAGCACTATACAACCATAATCAAAAACATGAAGTCATAAAGCTAAAACCATTTAATCCTATTAAAGCCTCATTAAATCAAGGCAGTATTTATAGGACAGGACTTGATTCCCCTGTACACTGGCAAATCTGCAACCCGAGTCAATGTTCACGAATTAATTAACAACTGCACTAAGGGCAGGTGTTTGACTGACATTTCTCTTGATCTCTTCCCTCAAGGTTACACGCTGTACAGTCATGCAATTCCTTGCCATTAATCCTTAACCCCACCAGGATGTTTGTTTACTTGGCTGAATATGAGCGAGAGCTTGAGCCACAGTGCAAATATGCATGGTGCACGGAGGCACTTCTTAAAGACAATGTTTCTTGTATTAAAAATAATAAGATGATGGAAATCTTTGTATGGGCCACATGGGCTCTCTGTAAGTAGAAAAACAATGTTCACTTTAAAAGGTAGAGGTAATTTTAAGTACATTTCAAATGTATCAGTTAAAGGCTTCAAATGGGAAACAACAGAATTATACAACTTGGAAGGCTTGGAATCCTACTTAGTACAAAGCTTCTTTTTCTGTTGGTGAAAACTTACCCCAAGGAAGCCTTTATTTCTCCAGGTAGACCAAACCCTTTGAGAAGCCAAGTTTAAAATATTATGAAAAAATTACTGGATTGTATTATTTTTGCTTGGTAAGGATATTTCCATGACATTAGATCTTAAAAAGCAGTAGAAATTACAGGTAAAGAAGGCGAACAAATAAATGACTGCAGTGACAGTAAATTCAGATGAACATTCATTTCTAGTACCACAGAGATGTGATGCTCACATTGCCATAGCAATCTGGGAATCTTAAGTTTTGGCTCAAGTGATGTAGGGGGAGATTTCTTTAATTTATCAAAAATCCCATGCCTCTACTTAGTGTTCCTTTGCTGTAGCTGAAGCTAGTTAAATACAGAATAGTGGCCAAGATCATGATGGACAGAAGGGTGGTGTAGGAAGAGGGAAAGATGCTTAAATCTGAGCTAGCTGGTGTTTTTATTTTTATTTATTTTTGGTTTGTGTATTCCTGCAATGTAAATCAAGATCCAGACATGCATCATTTGCTATTTATAACGTTCTTGGCAGTCATAATAAAAACAGGTTTAGGTCTTCAATGGCACATAAATAATTACCTCCTCAACACACTGACAGTGGTCAAGGAAACACTTCAAATTCAGATTGATGGACTTTAAACAATTATTTTATCCAAAGCAGTTCTAGGAACTAATTACATTTTAAACTTCACATATGCTCTGTATGAGGATTTTCAATTAGCTTTGCTGAATTTTGTTGAATTCTGAAGTCAAAGACTTTGTCTATCTGCTTCATAATAGGCATTATGTTTATAAAACATATATTTATACAAGTATATAATCAGTCAGAATATCATTTACTCTTATTTAGAGATACAAATATAGAAATGGGAAATAAGGAAGAAATACAAATGATAAGCTATAACTTAAGTAAAGTAATACGAAAAAAATCTTTACAATTTTTCATAAATGTGTGTATGCATATATATATATATATATATATATATATATATATATATATATATACTTTTCAACTTATCAGGGCCAGGGATATAGTTCATTGGTATGAGTGACTGCCTGGAAAGTGCCACGTCTTGATTTTGATCCCTGGTACGAAAAAAAAAAAAAGAGATGGAGAGAAAGAAAGAGAGAGAGAGGGAGGGGGGAGAGAGAGAGAGAGAGAGAGAGAGAGAGAGAGAGAGAGAGAGAGAGAGACCCTGGTAATTCCAGCTCTGGGGAGACTGAAAATAAGATGATCACTACAAGTCTACCCTGTGTAGTGAGATCCTGTACCAATACATAAAGTGAAAAAAAAAATAGCAGAAAATAGCAAAAGTTGAAGAATTGATGCATATCATTGTGTTTGCCAGTCAGGTGCTTGTGCTGCTGAGATATAGTTATATTCCAGGGCAAGAACTTTGAATTTCTAACTCGTTTTTTTTTTTTTTTTTGAGAGGTGTGCAGGGTGTTCAGGGCCACATTCCTGCATTGGACTTAGAGTGCGGTACATCTCTTTACAGCCTCCCAGGGTGCATGTCCCCACATCCAGCATCAATTTCTGTCAAATGAACCCCAGGATTGGGCCCACATGGCAGACCTAAGAAATGAACCCCAGGCTCCCATACTTGCTTACATGTACTTTACTCTACTGAGCTATTTAGCTGGCCCCTTCTAATTTTCATAATAGAGGAAATGGGTAATATGTCATTGCAAATGCTTTTTATTTTTCCTTCAACAATCCTAAATTATTATTATTTTTTTTTTGGCAGTTCCAGGGTTTGAACTCATGACCTTATATCTTCCAGGAAGGCACTAGTGCCATGGTGCTATCTCCCTGACCCCTACATAAGAACGAATTTATTAATTTGTGAACATTTGAAAAAAAAATTAAGTTAGCAGGAAGAGTTTCTATATCTGTCTGTAGTTTTGCTCATTGCCCATTATCATAATGATGTAACACTCAGTTTTTTTAAAAAATGTGTAATTTCAGGAAAATGGCAGGTGAATTTCCAGAAAGGGTGAAAAGGCTACAGTTACATTTAGGTTATATATTTTCATAATTTCCAGATTTAAAACCAATCCAGTCATAAAGGGAACCATGGAACTTCTACTACAAAATTATAATAGGCATGTAGACCATTTCACAAGTCAATATTATCAAAAACAAACAAGACAGAAAAGAACTCAGGCACTGAAACTTATTAGTTTGATAATGATAGGGAATGTGTATCATGAGATTAATTGAGCAATTAGAAAATCTCACAGCTGTATTTTTGACAAGAGAAAATATGCACTTCCTTATTAGGAAGATATTTGAAAGAATATTTAGAGGACTGGAAATAATATCTACCCTCTTAGAAACTAATCTGGCATGTCTTACTAAAGAAATGAAAAGAAAAGAGAAGAGAAAAATATTAACAACTCCCTTTGAGAGTAACGAGACTTTTGATTTATATTTTGCCATATGGGGATACATGGCTACAATTCCACCACCTCATTAGCAGTTCAATTACGAAGCCCAGAAATAAATATCTTACAACTGAGCTATAGACATGCATATAAAAGCACAAATATACAATGCGTGTTTGTATATGGTTATGCAGAAAACATATAAAATCAAGAATCTGAAAACAGGCCCTTGATTGTCATCTACAACAGTTTATGACAGCTTAGATGTATAGAGCTCAAGACCATCCTTTACAACTTTCATAATAAAGATCATGTAAACAAGTGCTTCTGTGCATTTCATTTTTGGAAAGTTTATGGTCTGTCTCATTAGCTTAGAGGCACTGAATATGGTTGTCAAAGGGTGCAGCTGTGAATTTTGTTAATTATCTAATTAATCTAATAGTACATTTCCCCCCTCATTTTCAATTGGAAGCACTGCTAAACTTGAGGCTCTTCAAAAGAGAAACCATGGTTTCATAGTCAATGATCTATGGCATTTCAGAAGAAGATTCATTTTACAGTTCCCCAAGGTCCATATCCGCAGCAGGAATCTGGTAATCTTAGTTTTTGCCTAAAATGAACAGGAGAAATTTTCTTTCTTTATTCCTTCCCTTTCCTGTTTTTTGTTTGTTTGGTTGGTTGGTTTGTAGTTTTTGTTTTGGATTTTGTTTTTGTTTTGTGCAGGATCTCACTAGGCAGCTTGGACTCATAGCTCTCTTTTCAGCCACCCTAGTGCTGGAATTACAGGTGTGCGCCCCCAGCCCTTGACTCCATTGCTGGCGTGACATGATCCGGGTCAGGGCTTGCATGGCATGTGGTACCAGGGATTGAACCCTGACCCCTGCACTAAGCAAGTGCTTAGTCTGATGAGCTATCTCACTGACCAAAGAAACTGTCTTTAAATGGGTCAAATCTCTTCCCTATAGTTGGTGTTCATTTCTGCATTTATTGCAAGTGAAAATTATGTCTCTGCAGAAGATATAAGTAGTTTGCACAGGAACTGGGTTCGATCCCCAGCATCACCTGCTCTTCTAGGCCTGATCCTGCATGCAGTGATCCAGCCACCAAGTCTATCTGTGGTGGCCCACGCCTTTAATCCCAGCAGTGGAGGAAAAAAGCAGGAGGATTGCTACCCGTCCAAATTGCACAGTGAGAACCTGTAGCAAATACATACATACATACATACATACATACATACATACATACATAATACATGATTTTTAAAAAAGAGAAGTTTGTTAAAGTGGTTAGAGTTTGTGGAAAATCCATGAATAATAATGTGTGCTTCAGAGTAAACATTATAGTTACTGGTAAGCATTCCTTCAAATAACTTAATACAAGTTGAGGTCTACCTGTCAAAACTTCCCTGATGTATTTCCCCTTATCACTTCATCTTTGTAATTATTAGATTAATATATCTTGTTTGACACATCTTGCTCTAGCTTTCTTCCTGCCCAGAGGGCGTGGCTTGGTCTCCTGTTCTTGCAAGAGGCATTCTGGTAGCAGAGGCATTCCATGAAGAAGGAAGTCAACATAAAGCAATGATTCTCTTTGAAAGGTTGTGCAGAAAAGATATTCCCTATGAGTGCCCATATTCTGTTTTATTTCAGGCTCAGCCAAATTAGATTTAGAAAGCTTCCATTTCCATTTATAAATTTGAGGTTTTTAGAGAAAAAACCTCATGAATATATATATTGTGTGTGAAGTGATACCTCAAGCTAACCTTATCTGTATTTAGTGATATTCATACTGCCAAAAAAACAAGTGGGCCAAAAATAAAAAAAAGAAATGTACCTCATTTGTTTATTTCCCTAGTGTGGGGCACCATTGTTTTTACTCTCCCATCTACTGTCTTAGTAAGTTCCTGTCACAGTGGTGCTCAAGTGTTAGTGACTTTCACAGTCACCGCAGAACACCATTGTCACCCACCCTGGGGGTTTTCAAGTCATTTTAGGTGAGTAGAGGTTGACAGCCAGAGTTCTAATGTTTCTAAATAAGCATTCTGAGTGATAAATGCAGGTTATTTGTCTGAATATAATTTGAAGTCTTATTTCCAGAACCTGTTCCTAAAACATAGATTTTACAAGAGTTTCAAGATTTTTTTTTTTTTTTTTTTTGGTAGCATGAAGCAACACTAAGGGTAAATGTGGAAACTACAAACTGGCCTTTAAAATATGTTGTCCAAATTAGAGACAAAAATATTCCTCTAACTCTACCATGTTGCAAGAGAAAACAGAGTACATACTAACCTTGTCTTTCTATTCCAGGGGTAAAGGGAAAAATTACATCTGCGGGCTGTACTCAGAACCTGTAATTCCATGTTGCTAAGAGAATTTTCAAAGGGGACCCTAACTCAGAGATTCCTTAGTCCGCCTTCATAGTTTCCATAATCTCCTTACTCCTGGCTATACACACCTCCTCCCGCAAACTGTGAAGGCTGGTTTCAGATCTTACACAAAGCCTCCTAGATTTATAACCAACTTTTCTGCAAGAAATGATCCCACTCTTTCAGCGAAATCCCAGGTGAGTTGTGCAGATATTCGTGAAGGATAAATACAACCTATGGAGGACAAAGAAAATTTGCTCTTCCAAGCACTGGGCTTGATTGTTCAGTTACTGCTGACAGAGGAAGTCAGAACTGGTGCCCTCATTTGATCATGCCAAAACTGTTGTGCCTCAGCCTGGACTTCGCAGACCAGTTGCCATATATTAGTATTTTAGTCAGGCAGCAGTTGGACTGCTGGAGTCAAACAAGAAGCACTCCATTTTCCTTTGCATGTTTACATCCTTTTATCCATTTTTTTTAAAAAAAATCTAATTCTCTTTCAGAATAGGCATGCAGAAAATATGCAGAAATCCAGATGGCACTGGAAAAGTCACAGGATTAAGATTCTGTTGCAAATGCTTATTGTCCCTCCCACACCCAAATGTCCAAAAAAGCTAATGGCATTAAGCAAGCGTGCAATGCCATCTTCTTTCCAAAGGAATGACATTCATAAAAGACCAAGGAAGACTATTCCCATTCAGATATACATGAAACTTGGCTCAGTCGTAAAGAGGAGTCACTAAGACCCTCAAGGTTAACCTAGAAGCATTCCTGTCTCCCTCGAAACTCCTTCACTTTAAACTTTCCCCTGCTGACTTAACAGATCCAGGATACAACCTCTGTATATGCCCTCTCAATACATAATCTTAGGAATACAACATTTACTTTTAAAAAACACCATCTTAAGACAACATCATATTTAAAGAAGGAATATTTTGGTAAGAAAAATGGAACAGGATGCTTTTAAGCACCAAGGATATTTTCCTTTTTCTCTAATTACAGCTGACATGCCCCTCTCTATCTTCTACATTTCTATCCCCATGTGCTTTCACATACCTACACTGATAAATTTTCCAATTATTATTTCATGCACAAATTATTGCTCACGATATGAATTGTGCTTCCGTAATTTCAGTGATGTGAGATATCTAGTGTTGGCAGACACTTTAGAAGATCTATCTATTATTGTATACCATATTTTTTTCACAATTGATATTCCTAAAATCATAAAGACAATCAGTTTTGCACTTAATTCTTGAAAGGGACACAGCTTCATTTGTTTTAAGATGGTATTTTCTAAAGTTCAATTGTTTCTTTTTCTAAAAACTAACATGTTTTATACATTGTGTTTCCTTGTCATAAAGTAAACCACTGAAATATTTTATAGTGAGATTAAATACTTCTCCCAAACTTGAGGAAACAGTTACCTATCAATTTATCATTTATCTATGTATCTATGTATCTATCTATCTATCTATCTATCTATTTATCTATCTATACATTTGCTTGGACTTTTGCTCAGACATGAGAAAAGATTTTTTCAAGTGTTGTTCAGAAATATTTGAGTCAATATAAGAAATCATGTGGATCTCGAACAGATATACCTCTTTGACACCGGGCTAATGGAAATTAATATTGGATACAAACTCAAGTAACTACATGAAACTAAAAAAATAAACAAAACTTAAAACTGACCGATAATTTTAGTATAAACCTGAAATTAATTGGTTCCTAAAAATAGGCTATCCCAGATCTCATACATGCCTTAAGTTTCTGAGGCACTTGCTTGCTTGTTTCTGAGTTCTTCTTGGCTTTCCTCTGAGTTGAAAAGACCTATAGCAATGCCAGGCCTGGAACCCTCACAACCCTATCCAAAAAAAGAAAGATGAGGGCAGGGATTGTGATTCCCCATATAACTTTTTTGCCGTGGAGGGAAACATTCCCAAAAAGCTGTGATCAGGTTTCTTCTTTATCTAGCAAGACATAGGCCATGCCCCAGTGGAAATGCAGCAGATGTAGAGTGAGGTGGTGATTGGAAGTGCCTCGCAGAGATGATTTCAAAACAAACACAATACCATCATACTAGTACTCTACAGTCAGAGAAGGATCAAGTGTTAGCTGAGCTCAGGGACGACTGATAGCTGCCTGAGTACTATAACTACATTAGTAAGAAAAACAACAACAACAAATTACTATTCAGCTCTTTGCACAGAACCTTAACAATTTCCATTTCTGAGGATGAAATGTTAATCAGATGGCTTATAGCTGAAGTTTAAAACAGAAAGGGAAAAATGAGGGAGGAACACAACTGAGGAGGGAGGAAGGGAAAACACTAAATAGGAGGTGATAGGAAAGAAGGAAAGCAAACTGTTTTTTTAACTTTGGGAGAGCTTAGAAAATTTTATCTGATCATTCCTTGGTTGTCACTGTTTTATTTCATTATCTTTTACTAAGGCTATTTCCTTCTCTGAGGTATGCCATTTAAAATATTTATTGCATTTACTTTCAACGCCTTTCACCTGAACTTCTTGGTGAAAATTACTTTCCTTTGCCATTTTCCTTTATAGTATAGATCAGGTTATTAGTATAGTTCATTTTGTTTGTCTCTATTTCAAAAAATCCTCTAACATTAAACATTAAATAGGGTACCAAGACACTTCCAGCACTATACACATCACGGGTCCTTTTCAGCATATCTCTTATGTCATATTTAGCTTAACTAGGGTATACTGAAAAACAATTTTTTGTATTATCAAGTGTGCCTGGCTGTGCACAGCAGAAAAATTAAGCCTCAACTGAAATACTCATGTTATTTTGCAAGAGATACAGCATGTTCAGGAGATGTGTCTTAGCTAATCTTCCTTCTGATATCTAGTGATAAGAGAACCCCTATGTTTTCTTGCGTGTCTTGTCAATATTTAGACATGATTTCGCTTAGCCAATTCAATAGTTTTCCTCATCACTTCGAGAATCTGCCTTCTGGTTTCACATTTTATGATCACGACGTATGTTATTTCACAGCAGTTGCGAGTCTGTCCTGTGTATGTTAGGTCTGTAGGACCATAAATAGAGGCCAAAAGCCATCCCACATATGTCCACAGAGCTTTATATGCAATTAGATGGCTCTATGACAAGGTCAGGAATAAAGAGAAAACAGCTTGTTTTGTGTAAATCCTGCGTGCCGATGAGCCAGTATCCATCTCCCAAACACTTTCTACCTCAGAACACAGAAGGATAACAGCCCAGTAGAGAGTTTATTTAAAAGATTGTCATTAACTGTGGTATTTGAAATTTAAGCATCCAGCTACCTGCACAGAGAATTCCGTAGAGGTTTCATTTCCATTAAATCTAACTTTTCTGAAGATTAGTTTAGATTAAATATTAGAATTGACATTTGAGACACCTGTCCAAGATTGCACTTAATAAATGATTCAATCCCTCCCATTGGCATTATCGGAATTCATCTTGTCTTAGGCAGGAACCTGACAGCCTGCCACCGTGCAGGTTGCTTTGTTTTAGAAAAGAGCATTGCACAGTAATTCCACACACCAAACTTATTATTTGGAGCAAGTGGTTTGAGCTAATGATTGAGTTACCTAGTGACATGAAGTACCCATTTACTGGCAGGTGTTAGAACTCACATTAATGACAGTGTTTGAGATACGGAGCCCATAGAGCGGAAATTCCTGAACGCAGATGCCCATGTGCAATTTGGCCAGGTTTCCAGACCTGCTTTGCCTATGCCCACAGCAGGGCAGACAGCACCTGCACCTCTGCCCACTCATCGCTCGCTGGGGAAAGCAGAAAGAGCTTCTGTATGTTGCCTGGTAGAAGCTGGAAGGAGGGAACTTGAAGAAGCAGTGATTAACAAACAAACAGGTATTTCTGGTACATTCTAATGAGACTCAATGTTGGCTTTGTTCTCTTCTAGCTGTTGTACTGTTGATCATCGTAAGCTTCCAGAGATGGGCAGGACTCCCCTAAGAGTAGACCGTGATAAGGCAACTTTAGGATTCATATCTGAGTAGAAGACCTGTCTTTTTCTGTTCCTACCAAGGATTCCTGGGTTAGGATATTTAAACACTTTGGGTCTCATTTTTCCTATCTATAAAAAGAAAAGGTTAGATCAGACCTTCTCCGACATCAGTTCTAAAGTGAATTCTCCATCCGTTATTCTATTTTTTTTTTTTTCTGTTTCCTTTGAAACAATGTGCTACTCTTTCCACTTCTGCCTGGCCCCTGCCTAACTGAGGACATGGTTTTGTCCTTCCTGCCTGCTCATTCCCCTCTAATTAATTTAATTTCCTGCTAAGCTTACTCTGGCTTTTGGCAGAGGAAGCAACCTGCACCCAAACTGTTTTTCCCATTTCCCTCTGAGGCCTACTGACCACTAGCCAATCTTTCTTCGCTTAGATTTTCTCTAAAACAAACTGTGAGAGTATGACTTGGGTATAAATAGGGCCACGGGATCTAGAAGGTCCAGGAAACCCTGGCCAATAGGAGTTCAATGACAACAAATAAATGCAGCAATACAGAGCATACAGTTGTCAGCTGCCAATGTGGGCTGATGCAATACAATCCTGGAGTTAAAAAAAAAATTGAAAAGTAGTTGAAAATATGCTTTGCAGAGATATTTCAAGAGGGCTGAAGAGACAGAGGATGTTCAGAACCATGTTATAAGAACTGCTGCTTGACAAATTTCTTTCTTCTTACTTTTTTTTTTTTTACCTTTTTTTTGAGACAGGGTCTCACTATGCAGTTCAGGCTGGCCTTGAGCTCACTTTTGTAGCCCAGGCTGGTCTCAAACTCGCACTGATCCTCCTGCCTCAGCCTCCCGAGTGCTGGGATTACAGGCGTGCGCCACCACGCCCGGCGACAAGTTTCGGCCATACTGGAGTTTCTCACCCAATGAGTTCAGTGAGGTCCGAGGTAAGAGCAGCCTGCAGAAAAAGCCCACCAGGACTCACAGGTATGGACGTCTGGACGTTCATCTGCTCCTGCTGCAGTGGTCAAACGCCAAAGAAATGTGTAGGCCACTATGCATAGTATGACCCTACTGTCCTTCCAGAAAACTGCCTGTCTCTGCTCACTTAGTTTTATGTTTCCTTATGTCACTAATGTCTGTGTCAATGTCAATTATTTGTTTACTTACTATAATAGGTAATACAGCATTTGAAAGCACAAATTTTAGGCCGGGCGTGGTGGCGCACGCCTGTAATCCCAGCACTTGGGAGGCTGAGGCAGGAGGATCGGTGCGAGTTCGAGACCAGCCTGGGCTACAAAAGTGAGCTCAAGGCCAGCCTCAACTGCATACTGAGACCCTGTCTCAAAAAGACAAAAAAAAAAAAAAAAAAAAAAAAAAAAAAAAAAAAAAAAAA
>PVJA010050649.1:0-13188 GCA_004027025.1 Myocastor coypus | reverse complement strand
GGCCCAGCGTGGAGCTCCACAGAGCGGCGCTCACCTGTGCAGCCTGTGCAGCTGGCCCAGCGTGGAGCTCCTCAGACTGGTGCTCACCTGTGCAGCCTGTGCAGCCGGCCCAGTGTGGAGCTCCGCAGAGTGGTGCTCACCTGTGCAGCCTGTGCAGCCGGCCCAGCGTGGAGCTCCTCAGAGTGGTGCTCACCTGTGCAGCCTGTGCAGCCGGCCCAGCGTGGAGCTCTGCAGAGCGGCGCTCACCTGTGCAGCCTGTGCAGCCGGCCCAGTGTGGAGCTCTGTGGAGCAGCCCGGCCTGGTCCTCTTTATCTTGCTCAGTCCCAGGGCTCCTGACCAGCTCCCACTGCTATCAAGACATCAGTGTCATGGGTGTTGGCTTCGCCAGGAACAGAGGCTCCTCTGCTCCATCTCTAGCCCTGGAGTTCAGCTCTGCCTCTCCCTGCTGCCCCATAATCTGAGTAATCAGCATCTTCCTGATGCTAATTACAATGCATGAATTAATGAGAAGGAAACACTGTAAAGATGAACAGTTCACAGAGGTTTCTTGGCTGTCATCATAAACTCAATCCATTCCCTCCATTTCCAATGGAAGCCAGTAATCGGGTCTGGAAAAATAATTGAGGTCAACATTGCGAAAAATTTCCAAGTGCACTATACCTTGAGAAGAGCCAGTTGTGAAGAGCTAGAGCTGGGGGCTTCCTGGAGGTGCAGGGGGGGGCTGTCTGGAGAGCTGTGCGCTGGTTCCCGCCCTGTAGCTTGAGGAGCACCTGAGAGTCATTTCTCGAGCCTCACTGGGACAGGCACTCAGGCTTGCTGCACTTATTGGTCTAGATCTTCACCTCAACGCTTCATTTCTAGCCACCACGCAGTGGTTCTCCCTGAGGGCCCCAACTCGGCAGGTACTTCCGTGATCCCGACGAGGAGGATGTGCAGGCCTCACTGGATGGCGAATCAACTCTGGGTCCCTAAATCTATTCTCAGGAAAGTCATCTTCCTTAATTTTTTAGTTATTCAATAAAGAGGAGCACAGGGGAACATGACTGATTCTGTACCCATCGCGTCAGCTACACAGACTCGCTTAACTGGTGCTTCCCCGAGCCCCTTTGCTCCTTCCCCGCTGGGAGGCAGTCACTGAGAGAGGAAGAGGCCGAGATGCACCACACAGTCAGCATTATTTCAGCAGCCACAGGAACACCGGGTCTTCTCTGAGCTCTGTTAGGCAAGCAGGTGTTGTCTCCAGTGGAACTCGAGTTAGGGCTCACCAGACTGTCCCTGGCTGGACCAGCGCAAAGCAAAAGTCATATTTTTTAGGTATTGTAAGAGGAACTTGTGAAGAGCCACCTGGAGTGGGGGGCTCAGAGCTGAGTCAACTCAAATGTGGTCAGTGATCCTGTTTTATAGGGCACCCACCTGCCTGAGGGGTGGCACTTGATTGACTGGATATTGGGCTTATTGTTGTTCTTGGGGCTGATAGGGGCATTTGGGTAGGCATGGTAACCTGCACTAGCATTTTGTAGATTTTTTGTCAATGTCAGCCATCTGGATGAGTCATGACCATTGCTTGATCGATTTGATTTCTGCAAAAGCCTGAGAGAATGTTTGCATTCTAAGCAACTCTCCTTAGGCACACTATACATCATCAATCCCATTCCTCTGTAGCCCCATAATTTTCTTGAACAGAAAATTTAGAACACCACTGAGTTATAGAATGTTACAATACAAGTTTTTTTACATCATGAGTCCTCACTGAACTTGAAGGGCTAGGGCCAGACTATTGGCTATCCTTCTAGCCCTTATTTTTTTCTAATTTTTTGGTCTGCCAACTTAAGTTGTTAACCCTCCAGAAGAGAAGCTTAATAATATTATTCCCTGTAACATAGACACTTGAGCTTAACATCACTATCTGTCTGAATATGAAATGCCTTAGACAAATCATGGAAGAGGTATTTTCCAACAATCATTGATATTCTAAACTATAAATTCCTATAGAATGTGATAAAAACAATTATGCATTGTCTTAGTTACTTTTTACTTGTTGCTGGGACAAATACCCAACACTCAAAATGAGAAAGGAAAGGTTTATTGGCTCACAGTTACTGGAGGTTTCAGTCCATATTTGGCTGGCCCAAGGCTGAGTGGAACAGGGCAGAGAGCATCCAGTTCATGGCGGCAGAACAGCAACAACCGCGACAGAGGCAACCGACCAGCCAAGGGAGCAGAGAGCAACAGCTTAGTCTCTCTCTCTGTCTCTATTCAAATTACATCAGGCTCTCTGCCTTAGCCTGTCCGCCTCAGGCCACACCTATAATTCCCAGGAGTACTCAGACCATAATCTCATCAGTGCGTAAAACACATAATCCCAGTGACTCATGAGCCACGTCTCAATCTATAGAATTCCCTGCCCCATGATTGCATGAGGCTTTGGGGGGACAACTAGACATAAACCATAACACACATTTTTACACAGAAATTTAGAAATCAAACCTTATACAATATTGTAGCAGAATAATCTTATGACTTTTTTCTTGTCTCATGTTTCCTTTTATTATTTTTTAAACAAACATTTACTTGAGAAAGAGTATAGCAATAATTGATATGACATCAGAGGCAGTATGCATTTAGAAGACTAGAATAATGGATATTCCAAGTTTTGTTTCAGTATTACACATTACTATCCTCAATGTAGTTGTTTAGCTCACAGATATCAGTATATATAGTCAGTCAGGGTGAGGATTCTACCAATTAACTGCTACTATCAAAAAAAAAAAACCAAAAAACAAAAAACAAAAAACAAAACAAAACAAAACAAAAAACAACCTACTGGACATCCCTAGGATCATTGCTTTAACCATTTTGTGTATCTAAATGTGTGGTTTTGCCCCTGGCATGTTTCCTAACTTTCATCCTTGGTCTCTATTCATTATTTAAGTTTTAAGTTCTTGCTTTCTATTTAATTGTGTTATTCCTTTCCATTTTTATTTATTCTTTTGAGTTCTAACACTAGATAGGTGATACTGTGTTTACACATGTGGGTCTGGTTTATTTCACTTATGAATATATGTTCAAATTGCATCCACTTATATATGAAGGCTTCGAGTCTGTTATTCTTTATAGCAGAGTAATACTCCATTGTATAAAAACACTACATCTTTTTCATGTATTCAGGTGATGGGTATTTTGGTTGTTTCCAAGATCTGGCTGTCATAAATTGTGTTGCTATAACCATAGTTGCACATATAATGCTCTGATATGATGTTTTCAGCTCTTTTGGGAAAATTCTCAATAAGGGGACAGTTGGATTGAATGGAATTTCCAGTCCTTGTTTTTTGAGGGATCTCCACACTGATTTCAATAATGGTTGCGCCAGTTGGCAGTCTCACCAGCAATGGAGAAGGGTTCCTTTCTCCCATTGCCTCTATTTGTTGTTGGCTTATTTCTTTATGATAGCCATTCTTTCTGGGGTGAGATGATATCTCAGTGTTGTTTTAGTTTGCATCTTATGGATGGCTAGTCATGCGGAGCATTTTTTCATGTATTTACTAACTTCTAGTATTTCTTCCTCTGAAAAGTGTATGTTCAACTCAGATGCCCATTTCTGGATTGGGCTTTTAAATTTTTGGGCCTGTAATGTTTTTTAATTTTTTATAAGCTATAGAGAAAAGACCTTTGTCTGAGTGCTTATTATTTAAGATTTTTTTCTGAATTTGTGTGTTGTCTTTTCACTTTGTTGATGATTTCTTTCATATGCAAAAACTTCTCTACTAGAAGAGGTCAAAGGTGTTAATTCTTTCAAGTATTACCTGTACATTTGATTTTTGTCCATGAACTGTTTGCCTACTTCTATGTCTTCAAGATTTCCTCCTACTTTCTCTTCCAGGAGATTTAGTGTTTTTGTTTCAATGGTTAGATCTTTAATCCACTTTGATTTTAGTGTAGTGCATGGGGATAGACCTGGGTCAAGTTTTAGTTTTTGTCATGTAGAGTCAGATTTTCCAGCATCACTTGTTAAAGAGGTTATGTTTCTTACAGTAAATATATTTTGCCCCTTTGTCAAAGATAAGGTGGCTGAGTGTGTTTGTTTGTTTATTTATTTATTTATTTATTTATCTTTTTGAGACAGGGTCTTACTGCGCAGTTCAGGCTGGCCTTGAGCTCACTTTTGTAGCCCAGGCTGGTCTCAAACTCGCACCGATCCTCCTGCCTCAGCCTCCCGAGTGCTAGGATTACAGAGAGCCACCACGCTCGGCTCTGGCTGAGTGTGTTTATAACTGGCTCTATATCTTCTAATATATTCCACTGATCATCAAGTTTTTTTTTTTTTTCCAGTACTATATTGATTTTATCACAGAAGCTTTGTAGTATAATTTCAAGACAGGAATTGGAAGCCTCCTACCTTGCCTTTGTTGGTCAGGATTGCCTTTGCTATTCTAGATCTTTTCTGGTTTCACATAAATTTTAGGAATGATTTCTCTAGGTCTGTGAGGTATTCTTGATAGGGATTGCATTAAATCTTTGAAACAATTTTGGAAGTATGGCCATCTTTGCAATGTTGTTTCTTCCTATTCAGTAGCAGGGAATATCTTTCCATTTTCTGAAATCCTCCATGGTCTCTTTTTTCAGATTCAGAGTACTATAATTTTCATTGAATAGATCTTTTACTTTTTTTTTTTTTTTTTGTGGTACCAGGTATTGAACTCAGGACCGTGTGCTTGCCAGGATCTTTTACTTCTTTAGTTAGATTAACTCCTAAGTATTTCATTTTATGTGGTGTTATTGTAAAAGGTGGTATTAATTTTCTAATTTTCCTCTCTGTGTGTTTGTTATCTGTGTAGAGAAATGCTATTGACTTTATGTCCTGCTATGCTGCTGAATTTGCATATTAATTCTAGTAGCTTCTTTTTAAATCATTTTTATTTTATTTATCTATTTATTTTTTTATTTTGTTTGTTTATTTATTTTTATGGCCGGCTCAGCCTGCCCTGAGGGCCGGCGCAGCATGTGGTGCTGGGGATCAAACCGCAGTCCCTGCAGCCACCCAAGCTTTCCTAAGCATGCGCTTTAGACCACTGAGGCATCCTGCCGGCTCCCTCTAGTAGCTTCTTGATGGAGTTTTTGGGTCTTCTAAGTAGTGTATCATGCCATCTGCAAATAATGATGGTGTAACTTCTTTGCTTATTATTTTATTTTTCTCTCGTGTCTAATGGCTCTAACTAATGATTCCAAAACTATATTGAATAGAAGGGGTAATAGAGGATGTCCTGTCTTGTACCAGATCTGAGAGTAAAAGACTTCAGGTTTTCCACATTTAGAATTATGTTGGCCATTGGATTGTCATGGGTGACTTTTATCAGACTGAGGTAGAGACCATTTATTTCAGTTTTCTGCGGGACTCTGAACATGAATAAATGTTGGACGTTGGCAAAAGCCTTTCTGCATCAATTGAGATTATCATGTGATTTTTAAATTTGGCTCTGTTGATATAGTGTATCACATTTATAGATTTGCATATATTGAACCAACCTTATTTCCCTGGGATGAGCCCTTCCTATCATGACGAATAATCTTCTTAATGATTTGCTGTATTCTATTTGCTAGGATTTTATTGAGGACTTTTGCATCTGTGTTCATAAGAGAGATTCGTCTATAGTTCTCTGTTTTAGTTGCATTTTTCTCTGGTTTTGGTATCAGTACAGTACTTGCCTGCCTGAATGATTTTGGGAGGATTGTTTTCTTTTCAATTTCACTGGATAGTTTGATGAGTATTTCGGTTATATTTTCTGTAAATTTCTTGCAGAACTCAGTGGTGAATCTATCAGGACCTGAGCTTTTATTTGTTAGTAGGTTTTTTTATTTTAAATTACATTTTGTATTTTGTTGGCTGTTCTTGGATTATTGAGAGTTCTTGTATCTTCTTAATTCAGTTTTGGTGAGTTGTAGCTTTTTTAGGAGTCTCTCCATTTCATTTGTGTCAACTCTGCAAAGAGTCTCAAAGTAGCTGTTAATGATCTTCTGAATCTCCCCTGGGTCCGCGATAATTTCACTCTTTTCATTCCTTATTGCTTGAGTTTTAGTTTTTCTTTCTTCTGTTTTTTTCTTTTTTTTGGTCTTTTGAGACAGGGTCTTGCTATGCAGTTCAGGCTGGCCTTGAACTCACTTTTGTAGCCCAGGCTGGTCTCGAACTTGCAGCGATCCTCCAGCCTCAGCCTCCCAAGTGCTGGGATTACAGGCATGCGCCACTACACCTGGCTTCTTTCTTCTTTTTGATGAGGTTAGCTAGGGGCTTATTAATTTTATTTAATCTTTCAAGGAACCAGTGTTTTATTCATTAATTTTCTGTACTGTTTCCTTTATCTCAGTTGCATTAATTTCTATTCCAATCTTTATAATTTCCTCTCATCTTTGGGCTTTGGGTTTGGTTTGTTCTTCCTTTTTATAGATGATCTAGGTGTAGCATTAGAGTATTTATTCAGGCCCATTCTGTTTTCTCAATGTGTGATTTCACAGCTATACATTTTCCTCTAAGACCTGCTTTCATTGAATCCCATAAATTCTGGTAAGTTGTGTTTGAATTTTCATTAAACTGTTGATATTGTTTAATGTGATTTGGAACCCATTGGTTGCTGAGGAAGGTGTCATTTGATTTCCGTGTACTTCTGAGCTTCTCGTGGTTTCTTTTTTCTTTTTTCTTTTTCTTTTTTTTTTGCGGGACCAGGGTTCAAACTCATGACCTTGTACTCGCCAGGCAGGCATTTGTGCCATGGAACTATCTCCCCAACCCCTAATTTTTTTTTGTTCTTTTTAATAAGAAAAAAGTATAAAAAAGCAATGAAGCAGTTTCAAGACAAGTTAGTGGGGTGGTTACAATAATTAATACATATTGTTGTATTATTAATTAATAATAATTAATGCATATTGTTGTCTTCCTGGTAGTCATTCAGAGGACAAGATGCAGACCTCATATGTTGTCTAAACAACATTAGTACAAACATTTATTCTCAATGAACTAAGACAAAGTAGCTGTATATGTATCCTAACTCTCTTGTGTGTGTGTGTGTATAAATATATATATATATATTTTTTTTTCTTTCTTTTTTCTTTTTAGAGTTCCTAATACTAGGAGAAAATATCACACCACATCTTATAAGTAGATTGTAAGTCAAAGATACAGTATGAATCATAAAACAAAAGGTATTATTAAACAATATTCTGAAAATTAATTAAATATGAATTAAATGTAAATTAAATATTTCGAAACAATATTCAAAAATTTAAACTAAATCATGAGTCCAACTCAGAGGCCAGAGTGCTGTGTGTCACATGTTTGAATCTAATCAATTCAGAGTACTAATATAGTTTTTGAATAGGTTAACATATACAAAGATATCAACTTAGATAAAGTGTCCATGGTAGTAAGGAATTGCTAAGAATAAAACATAACATAAATACTGGAATGGCAAATATATGACCAGAACTTCTAACAGTTTGGGGATGTGATATCACACAAAGTTCTAGCATGTTGTGGACGTGGACGGTGTCCTTGATACTGGTGGACAGTGTCCATAATACTGGTGCTCAGGTGTCACTTGTGAGATTGATCTACTGTTATTTCCTTGATATCCACCCTGTAGAACCAGACAGAATCATGACCCATAGGATGCAGGAGAAATTCATTTGTAGAATATGCTGATGGATATATTCTACTGCTGTATACAAAAGAATAGTTTTAGGACTGCTTCCGTAAACCTCCCTTTCTCCTGTGTTTATTTGTTTGCCCTGTTTGGTGGGTTCTTTCCATTCTCTTTCATGGAGTTGTGGCCACTTTGATCCCTCTATAGAATGTCTTTTAATAAAGTGTGCAGGGTTGGCTTTGTCATCATGAAATTCTTTAGTTGTTCTTTGTCCTGGAAGTATTTCACTTCTCCATTGTACTTGAAGGAGAGTTTTGTAGGGTGCAGCAGTCTGGGCTGGAATTTGCTTTCTTGCAAGACTTGAAGTATTTTGCTCCATTGTCTTCTTAACTTGATGGTTTGTTTGGAGAAATCTGCCATTATTCTGATGGGTTTTCTTTTAAATGTGATCTGTTTCTTTTCTCTAGTGGCTTTTATTATATTTTTCTTCTGCTGGATTTCTGGGATCTTGACTGTTTTATGTTGTGTGTGTTTTTAGTTGGGATGATGTTATTTGGAGCTCTGTATGCTTCAGTGAACTGAATACCAGATTGCTTTCTGGCATTTGGGAAGTTTTCTGCTATACTTCTGCCCATATTCTTTTTTTTTTTCCAAGTCAACAACTTTATTACGAGAATATAACTTCATACAAAATGAATCTTAGAAAATGGGTCAGTTATTAAAAAAATACAGGTTATTTCTGTCACTTTACGTACATGTGGGAGCAGGGCTTGGTGGATTAGGAGCAGCAGCTACACTCGTCTGAAGCCTCTTTGCACACGCAGCCCTGGGCACACTTGGGGCAGCCCGCGGGGCCGCGGGAGCAGCAGCTACACTCGTCTGAAGCCCCTTTGCACACGCAGCCCTGGGCACACTTGGTGCAGCCCGAGGGGCCGCGGGAGCAGCAGCTGTTTTTGCAGGTGGTGCATTTGCGTTCTTTGCAGCTGCAGGAGCCAGGGCAGGTGCAGGAGCCACCCGCAGCGCAGGAGCAGTTGGGGTCCACGGCGAGCCAAGCAGCAGCTGAAGTGGAGTCCGAAGGCTAACACGAGCAGGCGCTAGGGGGTTCCGAGAGGCGTGATCCCATATTCTTTTCATATCAGTTGCACGGATTCCTGCTTCCTCACTGATGCCGATTAGCCTCACGTCACTCATCTGTGCATCATCGTGCAGATGTTGAATTATTTTTTTCCTGCATCCTGGTTGTTTTTAAGAGATCCTTTCTTACCTTTTCACTAGCTGCGACTGTGTCTTCAAGATGTGAAACTGTATCTTCGCTTTTATTCATATGGTGTTGTCAGCTTGGTTTTAAAATGGCAAGCGTATCACACAGATGTTAGACTGGCAGAAGAAGAAATTGTAGTCATCCAAGTGACATCCTCTAAGAAAGGTGTCGGAGGACAATGCTCTTTATTGCACCATAGGAATGAATGACTGCTCTTTTCCATTTGAAGTCACCCTTACATATATCACAAGGTTTTTTTTTTTTGGTGGGACCAAGGTTCAAACTCACGACCTTGCACTTGCCAGGCAGGCACTTGTGCCATGGAGCTATCTCCGTGGCCCCTACCCTTGCATATGTTGTGTGCAAGTTTCTCACACCATTTGTGACTGAATATTTGTGTTCAAACTCAGGGAATGAAAATTATACTCATATCGAAAGGCTTTCCTTGTATGTGCGGCACAAGGAATTTCATTCCTATTTTGTGGTGGCTGCACTTCTAGAAAACGACACAACGACAGTGCAGATGAAGAGGAGAGCAGGGACCGAGAGCCTGGCTCCCAGCTCCGTGCTGCTTGTGCTTCTGGACAGAAGGAGTTGCTTTTGTCTCCGGCCAGGGCATTCCCAGCCTCTTTACCTGTGACTAGAAATATCTTCTGAGGAAGCAGAATGATCAGTAGAAGGAAAACCATTCTGACTATGCTTGAATTATAAACGTTTACTGCAAAATAAGTCCCCAGGGCTAGCTTCTGAAAGGGTACTGCCTAGGTTTTGATTTTATTTCTTGTTTAATAGACAAGAATAAAGAAAATAAAGAAAGTCTGAGGCAATGTCCCGGAATGGCCACCGTGAGCAGGGGGAGAGAGCTGACTGCTGTCCCTTGCTGATGCGCAGGTGGAACTTATCCAAGAAATAGAGTCCCAGAGCTGTGATGTCCTGCACTGGAGGAAGGTCTTGATGGGGAAAATTCAGTGGTTTATTCTGTGTCCCAGGAGTTGGTCCCTGTTCTGTGACACAGCCTGAAACTTTGAAGAGAGTACTGCTGAAGTGACAAATGTCGGTGAGGAAACCTCGGCTGGCTGTTCATCCTTGCTTTCTTCTCTGACGAGAGTTAAGCTCTAATTAAGCCTCAGGTAACTTCTGAGCCCAACAAATACAGTAATTGTGAAGGGAGAGGGGAAGCTGAACAGCAGGGGAGTGAGGCTCAGCAGAGGGTTTCTTTCTCCTTGACAGAGTGACAGCTCTGACAGTTGTTGTTTCCTGGCAGTACGGAGCTCTGCAGTCCTAAAGGTACAAATGGGACTTGGGAAGCGCCTCCTTGCCAGTGACTCAACTCGGAACTCACGGGCACCACAGCTGCCGGGGTGGACACCTGGCCAGTCTTTCACTTAGCACCTGTGCCAGGTACATTTTTCTCAGAATACTAAATCTGTATTTGACCAAGCAAGGAAGTTGATTATAGTGTTGAAGAGTCTAGGGATATTCATTCTTCCTTAGATTTTTAATCGGTCAAAAAATTTAAGGATGTTGGTTGTGGGGGAGCTATGACTCTAGAGATGCTGGCGCAGCATGGTGTCACCGGGAAGCCCCTATGTGGCAACAAGGCTCTTACCTTGCATTATTACACAAATTATGAAGTGTGAGGGAATTTTCAGACTGCTAAGAAAATCTCTTTTCTTTAATTTTAACAATATTCTGTGTCAGCATCGTTAGCTTTCATAAAATTTGTTTACTTCATTTAATATGTCTATTTCTGAGGTTGGCTACCTTTTTTATAATACAGTGATAACTCTTTAAAACATTTGTGTTTAATATGGGAGGCTTCTGTTAATATTTCTTTAAAATTTTCTTTTTTTTTTTTTTTTTTTTTTTTTTTTTTTTTTTTTTTTTTTTTTTTTTTTTTTTTTTTTTTTTTCCGGGACTGGGGTTCAAACTCACGACCTTGCACTTGCCAGGCAGGCACTTGTGCCTCGGAGCTATCTCCCCAGCCCCTTCTTTAAAATTTTCTTCTGCATGAATACATCTTTCATATGACTAATGAGTGCCTTATTAAGTATTGATATAAAATTATAGTGGTCCTTGAGAATTTGTACTATGAATTTGGCAGGACGTGGCATAGTACACACTGAGGCAACTCACTTTGATTTTCCCCTGCTGCTTTGCGGCCATGAGCAGCAGTGCCGCTATTTAAGTCGAGAAAGCTGAGTTCAGAATGGATGCCTTTCGTGGCCTAATTTCTTGGCATTAGACCCACGCAGGACACCATACATCAACCTGAATGGAGAGTGTCTGTTGTAATACCATATGGCACTTTGTTCCCAAGATAACCTGAGCAAAGCTCTCCTGACATTACGTATTCCATTCTCTCAGAAGCAACATAAATGACTGCTCAGTTCTTTTAGGGTTCGATCCCGAATCTGAGTAGAAGTTTTGTAATTTTGGAAGGGTAAAGAGAGGACTGGAAATAAATTGGAATCCCTTGGGAGTTATAAGAAAAATAAACCCAGTATGTCATTTTTGATTCCATGAAAAGAACCGGTGAGGACAAAATAGCTTTACACTATTTTGAGTGTGATAATCTTTAACAGGTTTAAGTCTCTGACTGAATAGTCAACCAGTTTGTATTTGATACTTATTAGTTAATACTTCTTGATTGTTATGAAAAATTATATCTGATTTCGTTGCTCTAGACACTTAGGATTACATATCTTTCACTAAAATATTGACACAGACATTGGTCCATTAGGAAAAAGAATGCTTAAAGGGAATGACCAGTATCCACAGAGTCATGAGGCTGTCTGGTGTCAAGCCTCAGTACCAACAATTCATGCTGGCGTGGACCTTCAGGAAAGTAAAATAAAATGGAATCCCTTAACAGTAAGTAGAAAACCAGAGAGGGTAACTTATTTAAATGCATTGCAAGTACAATGTGTAGCCCATAAACAAATCGAGGAAATAGATCAGATTCTAGGTGCTCACATTTTAGAGAAGCTTTCCAAAGTTTGACATATAATTGCTTTTGTGGGAAATGAGATTGGGATGCTTAGATATAAAAGAGCCAAATGCTGTCCAAGCCAGAGGCATAAAAATAATAATCAATAAAAAAGACCAACACAGCACCGTTGTTATCTGGTGGGAACATACCACCAAGTTTAGGTAGACTGCAAGTTATTATTTTTCCCAAGATCTTGCAATAGCTGAAAGATTCTACTGCGACACCCCCTTAACATCCTTCTTCCACAGCTCTGATTCCCCGACCTGCTCTGTTATGTGCACCGCTATGGGAAGCCTAACTCACAAGGTGCTCTCGTCTCCTGGCACACGTGACAGCGAGTTATCCCCGTCTGCTAGTCCATCTCAATAAACAGCAGCTCACCCAGAATGGATCCAGGCTTCACATACACGTCCCTGAAGTCACTTGCAGGGAACTCAGATGTTTCTTGACTCTTTCCTGGATAACAGTACAATGGCTGCTGTATGGCATCACCTTTACCACATCACGGGCATCGGGCTTCACCTCATCCATGCCGTGGTCCAACACTGACGAGATAAATAGTGATTTTAACAAGTAGATTGTTTTTTGTTGTAGATAAAAGCAATATCTAGGTTGAAGTTTGATTGTGTAAATATTGTTTTCTGAATGACCTTTGAGAGTGCACAGAATCAACCACAGAGAATGACATTAAAAAAAAGAGCATGTCCCAAATATCTGTACCTTTACATACATTGCACCTCTTCTTTATACTTTAGAAAACTGCTGAGGGCTCAATTATGTTTTGCAAAGGCAAATAAGCATTACTGACACTTTGTTGGCCCCAACCCTTCTGGCGTAGGAGTAAGAAATGATTTTGAGCCTTGTCAAGGGCATTATCTTCCTCTCGCCAACTGTGCTCGGTATTCTGGGGAACGTCTTTGTGTGTGTGAACTACGTGTTCCTTCTGGGAGGCACCGAGATGAAATCTGTACACTTCATCCTCATCCACTTGGCCTTGACCAATATCATCATGCTTTTTGCCAAAGGGATTCCTAAGGCAATGGCAGCTCTTGGGCAGAGAGCCTTGCTTCATGACACAGGCTGTAAGGTTGTTGTGTACCTGGTGAGGGTGGCCCGCGGTCTGTCCATCTGCACCAGCAGCCTCCTCACGGTGGTCCAGGCCGTCACCATCAGTCCCACAGACTCAGTGTGGAGGGGGCTCAAGCTAAAGACACCATGGAAAACCCTTTTCATACTTATCTTCTTTTGGATTCTCAATTCCTTAATAAGCATAAACTTACCATTTTCTATCCTAAACATCAACA
>PVJA010050648.1:0-13181 GCA_004027025.1 Myocastor coypus | reverse complement strand
AGCTCACTTTTGTAGCCCAGGCTGGTCTCGAACTCTCACTGATCCTCCTGCCTCAGCCTCCCAAGTGCTGGGATTACAGGTGTGAGCCACCACGCCTGGCGAGATACATACTTCTTATGACGAGCTGTGCTGTGTCTTTAAAAAAAATTTTTTTTTTGAGACAGGATCTCACTGTGCAGTTCAGGCTGCCCTTGAGCTCACTTTTGTAGCCCAGGCTGGTCTCAAACTCTCACCGATCCTCTTGCCTCAGTCTCATAAGTGTGGGGGTTACAGGAGTGTACCACCATGCCCATGTCTTTTTAAAAAGTATTTTCATTCATTTTGATGAGAAAAAGATAGAACAGCAATAAAACAGTTTTGAAACAAGTTAGTACGATGATTATAATAATTAATACCATGCATATTGTTGTCTTCATAGTAATTATTCAGAGGACAAGATGCAGACCTAATGTCTTATCTAAACAATCTTAGTACAAACTTTTATTCTCAATGAGCTAAGGCAAAGTAGCTGTATATCCTAACTTTTATGTATACATGTATATATATATATATATATATATATATATATATATATATATTAAAGTTTCTAATACTAGGAGAAAATATCATACCATGTCTTATAAGTAGATTGTAAGTCAAAGATACAGTATGAGTCATAAAACAAAAAGTACAATTAAATGATATTCAGAAAATTAATTGAATATTAATTACAATTAAATTACCTCAAAACAACCCTTCCAAAATTCAAATCAAATTGTGAGTTTAACTTAGAGGCCAGAATGTTGTGTATCATATGTATGAATCTGCAATAAATTCAGAATACTCACATGGTACTTGAATAGGTTAATACATACAAAGATATCAACTACTGAAAAGTTTCCATGGTAGTAAAGAATTACTAAGAATAAAACATAAATACTGGAATACCAAATATATGTTCAGAACTTAACAGTTTGGGGATAGGATATCACACAAAGTTCTAGTATGTTGTAGATGTGGACAGTGTCCGTGATACTTACTGGTGGTAAGGTGTCACTTGTGGGACTGAGCTACTGCTATTTCCTTGATATCCACCCTGTAGACCCAGACAGAATCATGACCCGTAGGGTGCAGGTGAAGACCATTTGTAGAATATGCTAATGGAAATATTCTGTTGTTGTATACAAAATAGTTGAAAGACTGTTTTTATATTCCTCTTTTTCTCCTTTGTTTAATTGTTTGTCCTACCTGGTGGATTTTTTTCCATTCTCTTTCATGGAGTTGTGGTCACTTGATCTCTCTCCAGAATATCTTTTAGTAAACCACACAGGATTGGCTTTGTCATTATGCAATTCTTTAGCTGTTCTTTGTCCTGGAAATATCTCATTTCTCCAATGCACTTGAAAGAGAGTTTTGCAGGGTGTATCAGTCCAGGTCGTAATTTTCTTGCAAGACTTGAAGTACTTTGCTCCATGCTCTTCTTGACTTGGTGGTATGTAAAGAGAAACCTGCCATTATTCTAATGGGATTTCCTTTAAATGATCTTCCCCTCCCCCTAGTGGCTTTTAGTATACTGTTTCTGTGCTGAATTTCTGGGATCTTGATTATTATATGTCTGGGTGTGGTTTTAACTGGGTTAATGTTATTGGGAGTTCTATATGCTTTGGTTACCTTAATGTCCAATTGTTTCCCCATATTTGGGAAGTTTTCTGCTATTACTTCTGTCCACATTCTTTTTATATCATTTGTACAGACTCCTTCTTTCTCATTGATGCCTATTAGTCTTACATTGTTCATCTTTGCATCATCTTGCACATATTGAGTTATTTTTTTCTTGCATTCTAGTTGTTTTTAAGAGATTTTTTTTTGCCTCTTCACTAGCTGCAATGGTGTCTTTAAGGTCCGAAAATCTATTTTCACTTACATTGAAATGGTTTTGCAAGCTTGTAATTGAGATTTTAAGTTCCTATATAGCACTTTGAACCTGTCATACATTCTATTACTTTCCTATATTGCTCATTCAAGGATTCCACCATTTTTCTCTTCTCTATTTTTTTTTATCAGTGTCTTCGTGTCTTCTTTCATTATAATTACCATTTCTTTTTTTTTTACTTCAGAAATTTTTTCTGATCTGATTTCCTCTATACCTTTTTGCAGTTGTTTCTTTACTTCATATGCTATTGTTTCAGAGATTTCAGATGTGTGCTTCTTCTATACTATTGTCTCCTGTATTTGTTCTGGGTGGGCTTGGGGCCTGAGAGATCATTTTGCTCCTTCTCTTTGTCATTTTGTATAGCCCTGCCTTTTGGCCTTTGTTGTAGAACTTTGGTAGAGGTCTTACCTTAGCACCAGATCTGGATATACCAGTTTCAAAGTCAGCCAGGTGGGTGTGTCTTCAGTCTGACTGCTGAGCTCCACTTCTTCCTGCTGTAGCCCTTGGTGCTGTGCCACTCTGGCAAGATGTTCTGCTGCTGGATCAGCTGGGTTGGCCTTGTCTATAGTCTCTCTGTGGGGAGTTCTGTAGCGGTTTTCTACACTGGGCATTTCTGATCGATAAAGTTCTACTCACATGCTGGGCCTTGTTGCTGAGTCAAATGAGTTCCAGTGGGCCCCTGCTCTGGGCCTTATAGGCTGTACATTAGCAATACCCTATAATGACTTTGGCTTTTTGCATACCAATAGTGTATCCCAACCTCAGTTTGGACTGCCAGATTCCTGCCGTGAGATGATGTAAGCTGTGCTCCTTCTGCAGCCAACTTCGAATGACTGCATGATTCCTCAAGTTGCTATCAGCCTGTCCTTCAGCACATCTGGTACTGCAGCAGCAGCAGCACAGAAGTAGTTCCATCTAAGAAAATAGAAGTCAACATACAAAACGTGTCTGACACCAAGAAATATCAATGCCCAGCATTTTACAGATTGCAATGCTGAGGCTCAGAAGTGTCGGATGACTTAAATTGATGTACAATACTTAAGTTTGATACACTCGGCATAAAGATGGATAGGATAAAATACTTCCTTTTAGGAAATTCTCAGTCCAGTAAACTATGAAATATTATGTAATAAATAATTTCATGTAAATTTTGAGAAGGTCACATAAGCAGAAAGTGAAAAATCTACACATAGAATGAATTTATTGGGCTTCCAAATCTATACTCACTGTAGTATATAAACATGCCTTGTGATTTATTATGTTTACTGCATGCTAGAAATTTTGCTAAATTGCTTGCATACCTGATGTCATTTGATGTTCCCAGATCTCTAATGAAGTGGGCATTCTCACCCCTCATTTCTCAAATAATGAAGTGGCTCTTTTTTTTTTTTTTTTTTTAACACACCTTCATATGACCTAGACATAATATGTTTAAAGAGACATTGCTTTGCATGGGAGAATGACCTCAGACTGTTAAAATCAATGTGGAAGGGCTGAGAGATGCAGGCATGAGATAATGCAGCACGTTTCTCAAAACAGAGAAGCCAGCCAATGATTCCGTTAACTCTTACCCTCATCTTCCAGCAGTGTGACTAATTAAGGTATGGATTGGTACTAAGAAGCTCAGCTCCTTTTAAGAATGGCTTAAGAAAGAGTGGAAACTGCCTGAAAATGTATAACTAATGTGAGAGAAATAATGTTGTTACAAGGGAATTGATAACTAACGGTAATGGTGAAGGGAAGAAATGGCAAGTTGGAACTAATTACTAGGGAAAGCCCCTTGACACTGAGCATGGTTAGCCAGGATAATGGTCTCCTGAGGGGAGTGGCAGAGTCACCATTGGTTTGTATGTTTAAAAATAGGAAACAGAGTGCTAGAAACAGGACTGTGGGGAATAATCTTGCATTAGGTAAGAAAGGAGGTAACTGACTAAGTGACCTAATATTAAGAGCTTTCTTTTGCATGAATTTCTCTAATTCTAAAAAGCAAAATAAAATAAAATGAAGTAAAATAAAATAAAACCTAATGGGCTGTATACAGAAATGTAGGCATCTAATAACTAGGAATACCTAAATAAAACCTCAAATTATTCATAAATACAAAGTGAGAGCAGCCTTGTACTAGGTGGAGTATAATACAAGGGTCAGAGGGAATCAAGGCATAGGGAGGAATCAGATTTCTCTGCCGTACTCACATGCCGCTGTGCCAAGCACATAGAACTATAAGAAGGCTATGTCAGTGAATTACCCAGACCTCTTCTTTTCTTTTCTTTTCTTTTCTTTCTTCCTCCAGTCTTATGTTACCACCATGGAAAACAGAGGTTATGAAGGCCACCATCTGTGGTCCATGTCTTCCAAGTTGGTGGTTTTCTTTCTTTAATACTGGCGAATAATCTGATTATAAAGCTGTTTCCTACTTCATAGTCCAAGAGCATGGTTCCAAGTCATAGCAAGGCTTGCTAAAAATGCAGCCTTCAAGATCCCACTGTAGACTGAAGTTTGATGCCGGGGAGTGGGGGATGGGTACCATCAATTTGTATGTGTTGCAAAGTTCCTTAAGTCTTAAATACACCATTTAAGCAGAGAAATCTAGTAGGGCAAGGGCACAATGGCTAAATCCAAACAAACTACAAAGGAAATAAGTGAACTCCAATATTCCTCCTGTTTCATTTGCTTTCCCTTTTCTTCATCCAAATGTGATTTCCTGTAACTTTCATACCACTTGTGTACTTCTAAGTATGCACATGCACACATCTATGATTTATATTTTGCCTACTTACAAAAGACATATAGTTTTCATATGTCTAGTATGCTAGTTATTATTTCATATGTCTAGTATGCTAGTTATTATTCATACAGCTAGTTTTGTATTTGGGACACAATTTTAACCCTTAGTAAGACTGTGATGTCTTCATCATCTTCATAATGTTGTGGTAAACAGAGCACATTTTTACTGAAAGCACCTAAGTCAAATGTGTTTAAAGGAGTAAAGACGGTGTATGCAACAGAAAACCAGGGAACTGCAGCTTCACTATTGTAACAAGGCAGAGTTCCATGGCTCAGGATTTGGCTGGGCTTTTGTTTCTAGCTTTACCAAGAATCTTGTAGGAAAATTTGAGCAAGTCATCTAACCTTTCATTTTCCCATCTTGTAAGCAGGGATAACAATCATTTTCTTCTCCCACAAAGCAGCCGAGAGAGCAAGCATGATAATATTGCTATTTAATATCAGTTTTCACTTAGGAAAGCTAAAAACAACACGAACATTATCAACATCATCCTTTCACTATCTCCAAACCGTTGAACAGCAGTTCAGTCTGGGTTCTCCAGAGATAATTATTTTCCTTTATAGCAGGATACAGAAGGAAAGATGAAATAGGCAAAACAAAACAAAACAAAAGAAAACAAAACAAATATTCTAGGAATTATATCTAGTTAGAATGTGTATCAGCTGTCATTCTTCTAATACAATCTTTGAGATAATGCTAGATATCAGGACCGGGAAAATAGCTGGCATTGTTTAATTTTTGACATGCTACCTAATGAACATCTAAACCATTTTCATAGAAGGCAGAATTACAGTGCCGCTGCTGGTATGCAGCTACGCTATCTAAAGTTAATTGGATTTTCCATTATGATGAGGCTTGTTTTTCACAATTTAATCTCTGAGTTTCTTCCAGTGGCTCTGAGTGGATAGGGAGACGGGAGATATAAAGGGCATGGAGAGTGAAATGCGGGTTGAGGAAGAACCATTAGGCCAAATAGTCCTCAGGTACATGAGGGCATTATGAAGTGCAAATAGGGACTGGGATTTGTGTAGCATGTGTGTCTGTCTTCCCAACCTGGAGTTTCTCGGGAGAGAGCACTGGCCGCTTGTGACTCTAGCTCTCTCTCCTCTTCCCAGTCAATGTAGTAATGTGTTTCACTTCTGTTAGGAGGTTGAGTGTTAGCTGTGCAGCCTGGGACAAAATAGTAATGCCAACTTCTTTTCCAGTCCAAGGGATTGTTTTACAGGTGCTCTAATTTAGCATCAGTTTGCCTGTGCTTTTGTTTTCAAGTGAAAAAAAGAATTTTCAAACTTAGAGAATCAATTTGAAAAAATCAGCAGCAGCCAAGCACAGGCTGGGAGACAGAGGGGCCCTGCTAGTTGTGAACCGTAGCTCATCATCCTCTGGCAGCCAGCAGTGGCTGGGGCTGAGGCTGCCTGCGTATGGCCACAGTGGGTCCCACAGTGGGTCCTAAGCTCAGCACACAGAGCAGCGTGCCCAAAGGGCTGATGGATTCTGTATGCTTCTGGGTAGGAAGAATATTCAGTTTAGAGTTTTGACGTTTTCTGTGAAAATAGGCTACTTACTGAATCATTGTACTTATTGTTTATTAAGGACACTGATTCACAAACATTTTAAAATAACTCAATTTTGTTAACCATAGTGTGGGATTTCTTCATTTCTAAAGGTACCACGTGTCTAAAACTAAGCTCTTCGAATTTCTAGGGCCTGACCATGTGTGGCATCCATGGACGTGCCTGGTATCAGTGGGGAATATCCCTTAACGGGCTCCTGTAAAGCATGAGCAAAAAAGCCAAGAGTGAGAAACTCAAGGACAGCAAATGAGAATTATGGGTGCAGGCAGAGTCCAAGCTTTCACAGACATTTTCCCAAGAATCTGTCTTTTACTCAACCCAAACTAAAAATATACCTTCTGTCTATATTACCTTTTAGGTTAAACCCAATCAAATTATTTTTACTCTAAGGATGTACTGAATGATGAATGCAAGAAATATTGTTTGACACTTATGTAATTTAAAGCACAACAAGTTGATGAAACTGTAAACTTAAAGTGGAAGTGGTCTTCTGGTCATAGAAGTTGCTGTTCAATCAAAATTTTGATGACAAAATTTATCACAATCATGAAATAATAACAGACTTGTATTTAGGTAGCACTTTCTCATCTCTATTAGCTCAAGTTTTCCTAAAAGGACATGATACAATATTTATAGTAACAGATTTGGGCTTCATTTTAAGGGACAAACTTGCCTTACTAGTGTCTTTGGAGATGCAAATTTCATTCAGTAGAAAAAACCCTGAAAACAACAGAACTCCAAATCCTGTGGAACACAGAACCATACACACATACATACATACACATACATGCACACACACATATACACATTGACTTTACAGATGTCAAAACTCAGGTGCTATTTTGCTACATACAAGTATAATTCCAGTAAGTTTGCCTAATTATTTTGCAGCAGCTACCTGCATTGCTACTGAAAACTCTAAGACAAAGTACAAACGAGAGGTGGGCAAGGCTTCCCACTCCCCACTCCTCTCAGGGCTGTGTAGAGTGATGGTGCCTCACACTACAGAATCTCTACTTCCCAGATCACATTCACTGCCGAGCACAACTGCACATCTCTACTGTCAATTTTTAAGGTACAAATAGTTTAAGCTTTTCTCTATAGATTACTATCTATACCACCAGAAAAAATATCTACTATTCCTTTGCAACCCAGCAAATTATTCTATACCTCTTGTCCCATTAGCACTGGATTTCTGGAAAGCTTATTTCAGATTTGGAAAATGACAGGGAATGTCATAGGTCTCTAAAATATTTCTTTCAAGATAAATGTCTCTGAAAAGCCTCCTTTTGTCCTCTGTACTTCTAAAGGCAAACTCACTGACAAGGGCCTAATGTACTTATAATGAACTAGCTGAGAAAGCAAGAAGGAAAAAGAATTTCACTAATAATGGCTTAGAAAAAAGCCTGGGTGTGATAGCTAATTATGGTGTCAGTTTAAAGAAGAAATGCCCAACAGACTGGCTTAGGCTACTTCTGGGTGTATGGACGCTAAACTTACTGAAAAGGGAAGATGCAACCTGGATGTGGGTGGCATGGGCCCACTGCCTTGTAATGTGGATTGAGTAAAAAGAAAGAAGGAAGCCTCACTGCTGCTGGAGCTCAGAGGAGCTGCAGTCTTCCATATCACCTTTGGATGTCTGTTACCAGGCTTCTAGGGCAGATCCTTCAGTTTCCTGATACAGATTGCATGGTACTCATCAATGAGCTCCAGGTCTTTGATCTTTGGCTGGATCCACATCTGACTCTGCAGGTGGCCTCTGTAAGCCAAATATATATATGTGTGTATATATATATATATATATATATATATATATATATATAATACATATGACTTGTATATACAATATATATCCTCTAGTGAACCCTAACATACTAGGGGAGATGAAAGACATTTATAGTGAAAATTTCAAAACATTCAAGAAAGAAATTGAAAAAGAAACTGGAAGATGAAAGGCTCACTCTGTTCTTCAATGGGAAAAATTAATATTTTAAAAATTGCTATGTTGTCAAGGGCAACCTACCAACTCATTATAAAACAACAACAACATCATTTTTTGCAGAATGGAAACACAAAAGACCTGGGGTCATTAAAACAATCCTAAGCCAAAAGAATAGGGCAAGAGGCATTGCCGTACTTAGCTTCAAATCATACTACAGTGCCATAGTAACAAAAGCATCATGACACTGGCATAATAATAGACATATAAGTCAGTGGAGCAAAACAGGACACAGAAGCAGCCTATGCAGCCTAAGCCTTCTGATGCTGAACAAAGGAGCTAAAAATGTCTGCTGGAGAAAAGATAGCCTCTTTTAATAAATAGTGTTGGAAAAACTGGTTGTCCACTGATAGAAAATGGAGACTAGATCCCTATTTTTCACTTTAAAAAATCAATTCAAAATAGATAAAAAACCTTGGCATCAGATCTGAAACTCTGAAACTGCTGAAGGACAAGTAATGGAGATACCTGAAGCCACAGCCATAAGCCAAGGGTTCTATAATAGGACACCAATAGCTAGGAAATAATAGTAAGATTCAACAAATAGGACTACATAAATTTAAATTTTTGCATGGCAAAGGAAACAACTACACTAGTAAAAAGACCTCTTGCAGAATGGGAGAAAATGTTTGTCACTTATTCTTTGGACAGAGTATTAGAATATACAAAGAATATACAGAGTACTAGAATATACAAAAGTAGAAAAAAATAAAACAAAAGCACCCTAGCATAAAACAAATCAAATAATCCAATCAATAAATGGGAAAATGAATTGCACAGATACATTTCAAGGGTCAAAGTGAGAATAGCCAATAAATACATGAGGGGATGTTTCATATTATAATCCATTAAGGAAATTCAAAACAAAACTACATTGAGATTCAGTCTCATACCAGTCAGAATGGCTATCAATAAGAGTATAAAAAAACTAATAGATTCTGGCAAGGATGTGAGGAAAATGGAATCCTTCTGTACTGTTGATGTGAATGAAATTAGACCAGCCCATATGCAAATCAGGATGCAGGTTGCTCAAAAAGCAAAAAACACAGCTCTAGTTGTTTGATGCAGCTATACCACTTCCTGCCATGTACTACAAAGAATAAAACCAGCATATTGTAGGAAGCCCTACATGGGCAAGCTTGTCAGAGGACAATTCACAGCAGCCACAATATGGGGCCAGTGTGGTTGTGCCCAATAACAGTAGAACAGATAGCAGCAAAATATACAGAACAGAGTTTTATTTATTCAGCCGCAAAGAAGAACAAAATTTTGTTGCTTGTAGGAAAATAGATGGCCCTGGAGATCATCATGTTGAGCAAAATAAGCCAGACAGGAAGACAGATGTTGTATTTTCTCTCTAAATTTTGAAATCTAAGTAATAACCTGAAGATTGAAGGGAGATTACTTTTAGGAAGAGAACACAGGAAAGAAAGATGGGGTGCAAGAAAAGGTACTAAGGACGATGGTTCTGATAAAATATACACACCAAAAGTGGACATTTTGTAAAACTAATAGGCACCAACAAATAAAATGACAATCAGAAAAGAAAAGCCTTCATAGATAGTCTTAATTGGCATGGCTGTTTCTTTGTTTCAACAGTTAGCATTTATGGATAAAGGTAAAGATAAAAATATCACTCTTGCCCACATGGATATTATGTTGTAGGAGAAAAAAATGATATTATAAAAAGCTGTCTACAACCTTAAAAGACATCACAAAACCCCACTGTTCTTCCCATTTTTCAGGGAGAAGAAACCAAATAGATACATAAAAAAGAAAAGTACTGTTCCAGGCTACAAGACTAATACATGGTAGTGAGTTGAACAGGGCCCAAAGAGAAAGAAGGGAGGTGAAACTGGAGGATATGGTGTTTTTCCAGGTGAGTGAGAGGATGGAATTAGTCAGACACTCCCCTTAGGCACAAGAGCACAGCCTGCATTCCAATAACATTGTAATACATAAAGTTGAGTTCTAGTCAAACAGTTGGATCATAATAATTTCTTATTGATAAGCTAAAACATTCCTTCTCCCTGAAAATTTAATACAAAAAGAATATAACATACTTCCTTGTTATAAAAGTAGCAAAAATAAGTCACTGTGGTTTTGTGTCCCCATCAGTGTGAGAGAAAGCAGTATCCTAGTTACCTATCTCTACCATATTCCTATGTCTCATTATGTGAACTCAGACTCTTGGTCAAAGAAGCCTTGACAGGAGAGCAAAATGTGAACAAAGAACTCTATAAGAGAAGTCTTTCACTAACTCTTTGATCTTAATTACTGTGAAAAACGCATCTTCAACTTTGTCTCCCAGTAATGCGGGCAATAAGAAAAGTATTAGATTTTTTTTTTTTTTTCTGAGTGAACCTCCATATTCTTGGGAGCAACCCATCATCTTCAGGTAAGGATCTCTGCTTTATCTGATTGTCATCTTAGATTCCCAAATCCAGGATCTAGAGTTAAGAGTTTAAGTACATTCAAAGAAAAGCTTTTACAGATTTAGAAGGATATTTCTTTGCCCTCCTTTCCCAGTGCAGCTCCTAGAGTGCACATAGCATTCACATAGTTGTGAGTGATAAGACTTAGCAGTGTATGGCAAAGAGTTCAATGAAATATAATGCAAATAAAGGTAAATGCCACACATACAGTGTATGCACTGTTCACCTGCCTCAAGATATCTGATAAAAATATGAACGCTCATTATTTTTAGTGCACATTATCACTCATCCCTTGACTTATTGGGTGCCTACTGTATACCAGATATGCTCTTTGCCTACTAAAGGACATTCTCCTATTTCCTATGGTGCAGACTAAAATCAGTTTTAAGTATAAAGTTGCCCAAATGGTTTAACTAAAACCCAGTTGATTTAAAGCAAACCTGATCTCATCCTCCTTATAAGGTATTGATTTCCAATAGTGGGCAACAAAAACTTACCACTCTTCAGTCTGCTGAAGAGCTTCTAGAAAAGATTTCTCTGCTCCTAAAAAAGAGTCATACAAGCAAGAAAACGTCTTGGATGGTAAATTTTGTGTGCCAGTGTGGATAGTCTACAGTCCACACTTACTCAGTTAAACACTAATCTAAATGTTACTGTGAAGGTATTTTCTATGTGTGATTACTATCTACAACTAG
Source organism: Myocastor coypus (assembly GCA_004027025.1). Classification (NCBI taxonomy): domain Eukaryota; kingdom Metazoa; phylum Chordata; class Mammalia; order Rodentia; family Myocastoridae; genus Myocastor; species Myocastor coypus. The sequence goes on along the minus strand of PVJA010050648.1, from coordinate 1,778 downwards.
CTGATGCTGAGTAAGGAAGGTTATCTGTGGTAATCTGGGTGAAGTCTCTCTAACCAGTCCAGGGATCCTTAAGAGCAGTGTTGAGGCTTCACTGAAGAAAATCTACTTCAGGACCACGGCACCAGCTCCTCCTGAAGGGCCAGCTTGCCAGCTTACTCTATGGATTCTGGACTTAGACTTGCCAACTCCTATAACACGAGCCAATTACTTAAAAAAAAAAAAGTACATATGTTTAAAAGAAACCGAACTGATACGTTGTTCTTTTACAGTCACTGTAAATTCAGATTGAAGAGTATAAATGTAGAAAAATTACCAGATATAAACATGCAAAATTGCTAAGAAATTAAAAAGGAAGAAAAAAATCAAGCATTAACTGTGCCTTTCAATAAACCAGTAGAAATCAACAGCATAATTATCTAATCTATCTATTGCTGTATATCTCTATATCTATGTATCTTTTACCTTTCTTTCTTTCTTTCTTTTGTCTTTTTCCTCATTCCAATTTTTCCTTCCCATTGAACAGATTCTGGCCCTTCCACAGTATCAATTGTACCTTTCAGATTTTATTTACTCTTTCAGGTTATCATACTAGTGAGATAATATGAGGATCTGATTTATTTCACTTATGTGTACGGTCTCCATTTGCATCCATTTACCTATGAAAGTCTTGAATTTGCCTTTTTATAGTTGTGTAATACTCCATTATGTAAAAATACCTCATTGTTTTTATCCATCAGTTGAAAGGCATTTGGGTTGTTTCAAGGTTTAGCTATAACAAATTGCACTGCTACAAACATGGGTACACATATATCTCTGTGATATGATGTTTCCAGTTCTTTTGGAAAAATACATAGGAGGTGAATAGCTGGGTTGAATGAGACTTACAAACTTTGCTTTCTAAGTAATCTCCACACTGATTTCCATAGTGATTGTAGCACACTCTACACTCCCTCCAACAGTGGAGAAGGGTTCCTTTTTCCCCACAGGCCCTCCAGCATTGGCTGACTTCTTGATGATAGCCATTCTTTCTGGGGTGATATGGAATCTCAGTGTTGTTTTAATTGACACTTCTTAAATGGTCAATGATGTTGAACACATTTTCATATATTTATTTGCCATTGGTATTTCTTCATCTGAGAAGTATATATTCATCTTAGATGACCATTTTTTAATTTGTTCTTTGAATTGTAGGTGTTTGATTTCTAAAAATTATTTGTATGTTCTAGATATATTCAAAGTCCTTTGTCTAAAGGACAGTTCCCAATTTTTAGGTTTTCTGATAACCTAAAGAACTAACTTGAAAACAACATTATGGAGTGTAACAACCACTGTCAAATTCATATTATTTTGCTTAGTAAAATTCTGCATTCCTTTTTTTGTTTCTTTTATTTTGTATTCTCTTTAAACAATTTTATTTTATTTTATTTTATTTTTTTGGGACTGGGGTTCAAACTCACGACCTTGCACTTGCCAGGCAGGCACTTGTGCCTCGGAGCTATCTCCCCAGCCCTCTCTTTAAACAATTTTAAAAGATTAAAAATATGGTAAGAACTGGGTTATTTTCATAATCTGAGTTAATCAACTGTTTTTTTTTTTTTTTTTTTTTTTTTTTTTTTTTTTTTTTTTTTTTTTTTTTTTTTTTTTTTTTTTTTTTTTTTTTTTTTTTTTTTTTTTTTTTTTTTTTTTTTTTTTTTTTTTTTTTTTTTTTTTTTTTTTTTTTTTTTTTTTTTTTTTTTTTTTTTTTTTTTTTTTTTTTTTTTTTTTTTTTTTTTTTTTTT
>PVJA010050647.1:0-13201 GCA_004027025.1 Myocastor coypus | reverse complement strand
GCCCCCCCCCCCCCCGCGCGCGCTGAGATAACAGCTGAGACTGAGACTGGTGATGTGGGCTTGTAATCCCAGCTCTTGGGAGGCTGGAAACAGACAAATCACTAGGAGTCTAATCTAGTAATAAGACCCTGAACACCTGGTAGACCCTTCCCTAAAAATACAAAAAAAAAAAGTTTCTGAATCATAGTTCTGGCATATGAAGTTTGACAGTTTTGCTATTACCAAATAATTTTCTGAAGTGGTTGTACTGTTTACAAGGTATAAAAGTTTTGCTGGGTGTGGTAGTGCACACCTGTAATCCCAGCACTTGGGAGGTTGAGGCAGGAGGATCAGTGTGAGTTCGAGGCCTAGCCTGGGCTACAAAAGTGAGCTTAAGGCCAGCCTGAACTGCATAGCGAGACCCTGTCTCAAAAAGACAATCAGTTGGAACTGGGGAGATAGCTCCATGGCACAAGTGCCTGCCTGGTAAGTGCAAGGTCATAAGTTCAAACCCCAGTCCTGCCAAAAAAAAAAAAAAAAAAAGACAACCAATCAATAAATGTTTTAGTTTTGAAACTAGGAATGTCTTGACATTCTTTTTGTTTGTTTGTTTGTTTTTTAGTCTGAGTTTAATTTACTAAGAGCCTTTTTTTGAGCTTGAACTTTCATGTAAAAATAAAAGTGCAAAGAATTATGTTTAATGATATTGTTGTACAACAGTGGTCTCATACACAAATACATTGTAATTAAGTGGCATCTCTTTTAAAAATTATATTTTTCTTTTGGTATATAATAAATTACCATAAACTTGATGGCTTAACCAATACCTGTTAAAAGTTTCACAGTGTTTAGGTCTGAAATCTTGACACAGTATAGATTGACTTCTGCTCAGGCTTTCACAGTCTTGGAGATATGATGCCAGCTGGATTGAGAGTACCTTTGAAAAACTACTTTAGGTTTTTTTTGTACTCTGGAAACAGGCAGATCACTGTGTGTCTGATCTAGTAGTAAGACCCTGAATACCTGGTAGACCCTTCCCTAAAAATGCCTGGTAAGGGACAGAACTGCTGTGGAGGGCTTAGGTTCCAGGTCTGCTGTACTGAACTTGAAATGACTGGATAGGTGGATGGATAGATAGATGGATGGATGAATTGAAATAGGAACTCACCTTGCAGTTGAGACCTTGAACTCACTATGTAGTCCACCCTGGTCTCAATTAGTGGCAATCCTCTTGAATCAGCCTAAGTGCTAGGATTATAGGCATGTGGTACCATTTATATAGATTTGACATATGTAGCAGTATATCTTAATTCTACTGAGCAAACTTGGCTCACTTTGGTTATAGGCAGAAAAACTCGTAAAAATTTTATATCTTACAAATTATGGAAAGTGACTTTTAATAGATTTGTGATCATCACTTATGAGAGTATAATGATGGATTTATTTTCTTTAGTGCTTCTTGATCTCAAGAAGTTCTGGCTGTACCACTTAGCTCTTGTGATCCTTTCCAAATTCATTGAAACCACTTATTTACTTAATAAATTAAAATATTTTTTTCTTTTAGAGTTGTGATAATCTAAGTGATGGCACACAATTGAAAGGGCTTTAAATGATGTAAATGTCATGTTCATAAATGAGAGTACCCCATGTATGTAACTACTTCTTGCTTCTTAGTCCTTACCATATCACCTAATATCTGGAAATTCAATAACCATTTTGACATGTCTTGATTTCTGTTTCAGTATAGATTGGAGAACACTATATACAATATATTGCTTCTGGGTGCAATGTACACTTAACTACTGTGAAGCAAAAGAAATCCCAGATTCATTTAATGGGCTCTGCAGCATAGCAGTAGAAGTAAAGTATGTACTTGGGTATATCTTTCTCCATTTGCATTTCAGTTAAGTTCAGAAAGAAAGAATGGGATTAAGGATAAGCCTAATCAGAGATTCTGTAGTAAAGACCACTTTGGAGCAGGGCCTTGAGAGAGAGAATTTAGACAGTATTTTTCTCAGTAAGGCAAGAAGAGTAAGCTATGTTCTGGATTCAGGGAACTTTTTTGTCTTTTGTGAGATAGGGCCCAACGGCATGTATTATACTTGCCTTGTCAGATCTGATTTGGGTATCCTCAAGAAAATGCTTTTGCATTCTGGCTAACAAGTACAGTGATCTACACATTTTTGCCTGCACTAGAACAGAATCATGCTCACTGGATAGGCAGTGATTCTTTTGAGGGGAGTACCTTTCAGCTATCCTGAGAGTTGTGTGCATAATGGTTATTTTGATTCATTTGGGTAATTTATGCTTTGATTAATTTCAATGACAGAAAGTTTAACCAGAATACTTTCTTAACTTGACTTATGCAGACAGTTATGCATATGACTGTTTCTGTGCTTCATGTATTTGGAGTATGTTCATGATTTATCTGAGGTAAAGACAGCATATTAGTGACTCAGCATTAATGATACACTTTATGTAGCCCTTGCCTTGAAACATCTGTCATCATTTAAAAGCATATTTTAACGTTGTAGATGACCATAGCTACCACTTCTTTATGTGCTCCGTTAGTGGACACTTCGCCTACTTACTTAGGTTTGTCTAGTTCAGAAAGTATATAATGGGGGAATCACCTTCATAGTAATAGGGACATGAGAAGCTTGGGTTTGCAGTAGTGATTGTGGCTTTGGCAATCTGCTTAGTAGCTTTTAAAATTATATAATGTTCAAAGATAGGGCTTGAAAAATCATAATCATTCATATTCCCTGTACTTTTTGCAGATAAACTTGTGTAGAGTGAAAGGAATAATGGAAATTTACCTAACTTTATACCCTAGAGAGGAATTTAAATTGGTAAAATGTACCTGTTAGTGTTCAGTGGATATTCCACTTTTATTTTTCAGCTTTACTGTTAAAGAATTCTTGAGTAGAAAACTTAAGTAAAAGAATCTTCAGAGAGCAGAACAGTATGTGTACACACACACACACACACACACACACACACACACAGCAGAGTTAACTTCACTTTCCTTTTTAAATTTTTTTTAAATTTTAGGACAGGATCTATATGGTCTCACTAGGTAGACAGGACTCCTAGTGATCCTCCTGTTTACAGCCTCCCAGGTGCTTGGATTACAGGCGCTACCATGCCTGTCTCAGTAGACAGATGGTCTGAACTCTCTATCACCACTCAGTGAGCCATTGGGGTGGCTAGCAGGCCTGGGGATTGAGGACTGCTCCCTCCCCATGGCTGAGCTGTTTGGCCAGCCTTCCTTTCCTGTTTTCTTTTGCCTGTTGGCCTTAAGAAGTGGGTAGTAGATGTTGTTGTGCTGTGCTGATGTATTACTGAGCGATGTGGTAGGTCAGAAAATGAGGTGCAGTGAACCATTGTGATTGGAGAAGCTATTTGGGAGCCTGTGTTAAGCTAGAAGCTGCTGAGCTTTTGCTTTACAATAATTAAATAGGTACTGTTCTAGTGGTTTATGTGACCTGGGCATGCAAGGATAGATGCCATAATCTTGGAAATCATATTCTATTGCTGGTAACAATTTTAACAAATGCCATCTCTGGAGAGATAGCTCAGAGGCCTAAGTGCCTGCCTGGCAAGTGCCAGGTCCTGAATTCAATCTCTCATACTGATGCAGGAAGAAAAAACTGATCTTGGGTGAACTACCTCAGGGAACCTCCAAATCATACAGGGAAAACTGATCTCCCAACCTGAAAAGTACCTGGGATGAGATTGTGTTCTCTAAAACCAAAAAAATGAATTTTAGGAATAAATGGGGGTTATGAGCAGAATAGATTTATTAGGAGAAAGAAAGCTCCTGTACAAAAGAGGAACAGGAGGGGGATCCTGAGTGCATTGCCCCCAGTAAGCTGTCTCTTCCAGGGACTTTTATAGAGGAAACCCATGTGGTGAGGCTGGTTGTGGAGAAGACATGGGAACTCTGTTAGGTAGGTATGAGGTGGAATATAACTGTGGTCAACCAGTGAGATTACAAGCACCATGCTCAGGTAAAACAGATTAAATCCAATCTTTTCCTGTTGGGGGATGGGTTAGTGACTCAATTGGGCTCTTTCAAGGTGATTGATACCTACTTAAAATATCAAGCCCTGATGCCCATCCCTAGGGAAGTATGTATCTGTATTTGTTTACTCTTATCTTGAGATCTGGCCCACAGTGGAGGAGTGTCTGTAGTTGTGAAGTCATCTTGTCTTCCATGTTGTCCTTGAGGGCCTAGCCCTACAACAGTACCACCAAAAAAAAAAAAAAAAAAAAAAGATATTTTTTATTGGACTCATATTAGGTAACATACTAAGAATAAAAGTCCTATTCTTAGAACATAAGAGAATAAAAATACAAAAGGAATGAACATAAGACTAAGTATGTGTTATTTACACTCATATTTCACATATGATTCTTAAAATCATCTTTCACTGTTCACTTATTTGAGACTGTAGATAGGGTTGATATGCCATATTCAAATATTAGTTTAAATCTTTTTTTATTTATTTAGTATAGGGTCCACATGGTCTCACTACACAGATTGGACTCATAGTGATCCTCCTGTTTTCAACCTTTAAAGTGCTGGGATTACAGGCACATGCCACTACGCTCAGTCTCGAGTGCCATCTCAGTGTGCCCTGGGGGCAGGAGCAGCACAGCAGGCAGGGGATCAAAATTGGCTCCTGAGTCTGCTTAAGCTATGCGCTTTAATATGATGAGCTATCTGGTTTGCCCTAGTTTGAATCTTTTTTTTTTTTTTTTTTTGTAGGGAAAGGTCTACAGGTTGTTCAGGGTCTCACTACTAGATTGGACTCTAGTGATCCTCCTGTTTACAGCCTCCCAAGAGCTGGGATTATAGGCTACCCCACCATGCCCTGTCTAGATTCCCCTCCCCTCCCCTCCCCACCTCCTTTCCCCTTCCCTTTGCTCTCCTTCCCTCCCTTTCCCTCCCCTTTCTTCCCCTCCCCTCTTGTAGAATCTTCCTGTGAAAGAATTTGGAATTCATTGATTTTTAAGACTTTGTATCAAAAAAGATATATTAATTCTGCCTTCACTTTTCGCCTTTTTCTTTTGAGACAGTGTCCCATTGTGTCATTCAGTCTGGCCTTGAACAAGCTTATTATTCAGCCTAGGCTGACCTTGAACTCTTGACCTTTGCCTCAACTTCCCAAGTGCTGGGATTACAGGTGTATGCCACCACACACTGCCTGCACTTTTGATTGATGGTTTGGCTGTGCATACTTTTCTACATTTGATTCCTTAAGAAAATTGTAGGCATGTTTTCCACTATCTTTAGACCTCTAGAGGTGTTATTGAGAAACAGCAATTCAGGGACCTGAGCCAGAGGTAGTGGAAACCTAGGTCTGTCGCTCAGTACTGGCTCAACTTTTAAGTGTAGTATTTATTTTTTCTATACTATAATGTTCTCATTTGTAACATGGATTTAAACATTCTACTTTTCTTGTAGAGGTTTTCAGATTTTACAAGAGCTGATTTAAAAATATAGTATGTTTAAAAATGTTAGAATTAAGATATATTTGCATTAATTCCCTTTACAATACCTCCCCCTTTGAATACACTTATTCCATTGTTGTTTTTTTTTCCCCTGTATTTTATTTTTTATTTTTAACAAGGTGTTATTCTGTAATTGAGGCTGACCCTGAACTTGCTATATATCCCAAGCTGGGCTTGAATCCTCCTGCCTTAGCCTCCTGAGTGCTGAGATTATAGGTGTGTGCTACAGTGCCCAGCTTCATATCTCATCTGCCATTTTCTGAGGTAGTTTGGAAGTCCTCTTTTGTGTATCTATAATATATGGTGAAAAATACAATGAAAGCTGCTGCTGAGTGCCATGCAGCAGAAAGACAGGCTCATAAAAACATTATGGTATGTGCTTATCCAGTTTAATTACTGGGTTTGACACTGTGCACCTTTTGGATTTTTTTCCAAATTCAAAATGATCATGGAAAGTAAATGTTTTGAATCCATTGAGGACATGGTAGCCATGATATTGCAACTAAAGACATGAAGGAGGACTTTAGGAACTGTTTCACAGAATGGGAGGAATGGTAGAGTATGTGTGTTCAAAGCAGGGTAGGAATATTCTGAGGGGAAATAATGACAATGTATTTTACTGTAAAAAACAAGTTTAAATGGTCACATTTGGATACATTACATAAGTAATAAATGAATTACTGTATGTAAAAAATTTGACACATTGTGAGGTGTTTGTAAAATTGGCTGTTAATCTGTATTATGTTTGACTTTTAAAAATTAATTTGTAAATTTCTACATCTGTACTTTTTATTCTAGAGCTTCATGATGGGCCTTAAGGACTTTCTTTTTTTCACTTAGTGGAATTGGCTCATTTGGTGGAGATAATATCCTTTACTTCAAAATGTTTACAATTTTTTTTCATGAGTATTGACACCTGTACCTTGGATGTTGTTTTCTCAGAGTCAAATATTGAACCTTATGATAACTGAGTTTTAGCAAATTTATTTCATTTCAGAGAGTGTTTCTCACTTTAGTTTTTTCAAGTCTTTAGGAGAGCCATGATGTTTTTCATTTCCAACAAGCTCTATTGGTTTTAAGTACATTTTCTTATTCATGTATTATATCTGCTTTTTTTCTTTTTGAGAGCCCTTTTTTAGAGGCGTATATGTAAGTATATATAAGGATGGTTTTATTTGAATCTTCTCAATTTTCATATGAGGCCTTTAAATGCTTAATGGTCCTTGAGTATTCAGAGTTAAAAGGAAAGCACTATAAAGCTATTTGGTATTGCTGTGTGTAGGTGCTGTAGCTAGTTGGTTAGTGGGCTGTATGTCTTCACAGAATGATCTTGGGGAGAGAGGCAGCTATTTAATTGAGGGCTGCCTGCATCTAAGCATCTCTTGGAGTTCATTTGATTTCACTAGATGAGGCACATCCAATTGATTGCCTGTGAATTTCCTCCTGTGACCAGCATTTTGAGAATTGTTAATGGTGAGTAGACAGAGAGATAGACTAGTCAAGAGACAGAGACAGCTTGGCCAAGATAAGGAACCTTTACGAATTTACAGAACTAAAATGGAACCCAGAAACACCTTGGGTTCTGTGCTCTTAGCCACTATGCAACTTGGCTTTCTGGAACATTAGTCCTATTTGTAGTCTTCAACATTTTCCTCATTTAGCTTTTGTTTCCAGTATTATTTCCTATGGTCTATTTTGTCCAAAGAATAAACCTACAGTACCTTATGTTAATGGAAGAAAATTACCTGATCATATTCCCAGTGTCTGTGTAAGAGGTGCTTAGCATTGTAGGTGTAGGTGAGTACTACTTCTATGGTTTACTTTTCACCCAGGCTGTCTGAATTCATCTGATCTCAAGTTGTTCCTCTCACTATACCTGGAGTCTTGTGTTCCTGAGTTCAGGGATTCTCCTTGGCATCCCTATAGGGCAGTGATTCTCAACTTTTCTAGTGCCATGACCCCGCAATACAGTTCCTCATGTTGCGGTGACCCCAAACCAAAAAATAATTTTGGTGGCTACTTTAAAACTGTAATTTTGCTAGTTATGATTTCTGATGGTTTTAGGTGACCCCTGTGTTTTGGTCGTTCAACCCCTGCTGGGGTCGCGACCCACAGGTTGAAAACCGCTGCTATAGAGCTTTGTTTGGTCTTCCTTCATTCCTTGTGAGTCTCCTGTCTTCAGATGTTGTGGTTTAGGGCTGTGGTTTTTCACCTCATGGCATCCTTGGGTAGCATTTGTAGTTTTTTAAAAACATGTGTTCTATCTTGATTTTTGTCAGTTTCTAAGAAACATTAGGCAATTTGACACTTTGAGCTTGGGATCAAATTCAGGACCTTGTTCTTGCTAAGCAGGTGCTTATATCACTGGGCTGTGTACCCAGCCTTGGATTAGAGATTTTTAAAAAATATTTTAAAATATTTAAAAAATATTTTTAAATATAAATTTATTTTTCCTAAACAAAAGCAACATTTAATGGAATTACATTTAATTAAGAAAATAGAAGTGCTAATAAGATAGCTCAGCAGACTAAGTGCCTGCTTAGGCAAGCATAGGCACTAAGGTTTGATCCCTGGCACTACATGCCATGCTGGCCCTGCCCCTGGGCACGCTGAGTGGGCCACTGAGACTAGGTGTGGTGGTGCATGCCTATAATCCCAGTGCTGCGGGATCACTATGAGTCCAAGTTGCAAGTGAGACCCTGTACCATATCTATCTATCTATCTATCTATCTATCTATCTATCTATCTATATATATATATATATATCCCCTTAGGAGTTTTTTTTTGTCCAACCTCCCTCCAACTCAATAGAAATAAATGATCGTGTCTGCAGTAACTTAGTTAAATGGAAAAATGTCTCCTGGGTGTAATTTGGTAGAGATAGTAAAAGGTATAGACAGCATTTTTTTTGGTAATAGCCACAGAGAAAGCTTCTTCAGGCTGCGTCATGTCAAAATAGTAGTGAAGGAGATGATTACTAGATCACTAATGTCCTGGTAAAATAAATGTTTTCTTAACTGTGTGTGTTTATAATTAATAGGTGAGCCTGCTTGGAATTTGAAACAAGTTACTTTTTCTCTATACAGTCTAGCTGCATTATTTGTAAGGGAGTGATGACGTCTGCCTTCTGAAGTGGCTATGGTGGTGCAAAGATGTGATCTATAAGTAGTAGGCACCACAGCCTGGATCAGAAGTGTTTGTTCTGGCTAATAATTTAACTACAGTTGTCTTGGGTTTTTTACTCATCTGCATTTCCTCTCACAGTGTAGTCTTGGCCTTGCTGGTGAGGTGTGCCCTCCTGATTGCTAACCATAGGAAGGGAATGTGATGTGGGAGACAGGTGAGGTGTTAATAGCAGCAGGATGGAAGGTGTCACTGCTGGAAGGTAGGCTAGGGGACGGGGAGTGATTAGTTGGTCAGTCTGTCTATCTAAAGAATGTTGTTTCATACTATGTAGCCTATGCCTCAGCCTCCTAAGTGTTAGGATTACTTGTGTGTGCTATCATGCATAGGTTTTTGCTGCTAGTTCTATTATACACTTGGGATAGTGGGCATCTCTTATGGGTTGGCTGTTGTGCAAGGCACTCTTTTATTATTTTTTAAATTGTATTTTTTTTTTTTTTTACTGTTTTGACATAGTATCATTTTTTTAAATAACAATGTGACATTTTCAAAAACAGTATAATAGTACATTCCCAATGCATATTGTTGTCCTCGTAGTAGTTATACAGAACACAGGGTGTAGACATGATAATTTTTCTAATCAATGTTGATGCAAAAAATTTCTTCTCACTGAACTAAGAGAAAGTAGTTGTATACAAAGTCCAGTATTCCATAATCGCAATTGATTATTGGGAGAAATGACAATGTCGGAAGCTGTTTATTTAAGCCTTTTAGCTTTACATTTTATGCCTCATGGTTAAACTTTTCTGCTGGGTGGTTAAGGGCAAGATAAAGCAAGACCTGCATAACAAAACATGTTAACTTTTGTATCTCTTAAGGTCAGTCAAATCCCCACAGGATTCACTTTGAAACCATGACAGTTCTTTGTCAGCAGTCTAGATGAGTCATGGCCGTTGCTTGACCAGTTTGCCGTCTGCGAAAGTGCAAGGCACTCTTGATGGTAGCTGTTTGTGCAGCTGCCTACTTCTAAACAAGTAAAAAGAACTTGAGCTTTATGAGAAGAAAGGCTTGTGCTAATACTGTTTGGACACTAATTCATGCTTATATCTTGTACTTTGAGTAATTACTTTGAAGATATCAATAAGCAATGCATTGACCATTGCTACTCTCTTATTGTCTTGTTTTGAAAATTTTTTTTTCTCTTTAAAAAAAGTATCTACCAAAATGCCCATCATGTGAAGAATGGTTGAAAAAAATGTGGTATTTTATACAATGGAATATTACTCAGCTATAAAGAATGATAATTTTGAAGACTTCATATATAAATGGATGTATATTGGACATATACTCATTAGTGAAATAAACCAGACCTACATGTGTAAATATCGTATAGTCTCCCTAATATAAGAGCTTTAAAGAAGAAAATAAGAACTTAAGGGCATAACACAGCTCAGTGTGTTATGGATTAAACAACAAAGTGACTGGAAGCAGATAAAAGAGAAACCATATCAGGAGCAAAACCATGCACTTATGTACACTGATGAATCAGATATTGGTCTTAAGAACCTTCAAAAGGTTCATCATATTGATCATAGCACCATGTAACACTAAACTGTGCTTGGAATGCATGTCACTCTTGTCTTTTTGATGTGTACTGCCCCCAGTGAAAACTCAGTTATTGTTATTCTGTCTCTCAAGAGTATTAGTTGAAAGTATGAGACTGGGCCAAATACCATAGACTTGACAGGCTACAATTTTGTATTTCCTTGAATTTCCAAATATCTGTGTAAGAATTGTGTAACTGCTTATATCACATTATATGGAATGTTATTAGAATATCAATGATGAGCTGGGTGTGGTGGCTCACGCCTGTAATCCCAGCACTTGGGAGGCTGAGGCAGGAGGATTGGTACGAGTTTGAGACCAGCCTGGGCTACAAAAGTGAGCGCAGGACCAGCCTCAACTGCATAGCGAGACCCTGTCTCAAAAAGACAACAAAAACAAAACAAAACAAAAAGAATATCAATGATGGTCAGAAAATATCAGTTCCAAGCTAAATTAAAGATGTTTAATATTCAGAAAGCCAGTGATGATAAGCTCAATTACCTATGTTATAGAGTAATAGTATCACAAAGCTTTTCTGCTGGAGGGTTGAGAATGTAAGTTAACAGACCAAAAATTGGAGAAAAAGGGGCTATGAGGATAGCCAATATTTTGGCCCTAGCCCTCCAAGGTCAGTAAGGACTCAGGATATAAGAGAACCTGTGCTGTAATATCCTATAACTCAGAGGTGTCCCAAATTTCCTGGTCAAGGAGATTATGGGACCTCAGAGGAAAGGAATAAATGAACTGTAGTGTGCCTAAGGAGAGTCACCCAGAGAAAAACATTCTTTCAGGCTTTCACAGAAAGCAAACTGGGCAAGCAGTGGCCGTGACTCGTCCTGAAAGCTGACACTAACAACAGTTCTACAAAGTACTGTATATGGTCCCAAAGTTAATCCTGAGGGGATTTGACCTTGGAAGATACAAAAAATGAATGTTTTGTTATACAGGTCTTGCTTTGCCTTGCCCTTGATCACCCAGCAAAAAAAGCTTAATTACAATGCATGAAACAAAGTGCTAGATTGGTGAGATGAGCTTTAGGAGGCTTCGACCAATAGCCTCCAACATTGCAAGCTTCACTGGTGGCCCACTGCAATTGCAGAACATTGGACTGTGTATGCATCTGCTTCCTCTTAGTCCAAAGAGAAGAATTTTCTTTTCTTTTTTGTTTTCTTAGCAACATCAATAGGAAGGTGGGTCATGCCCATTCACTGTGCTCTGTAGAACTATTGTGAGGACAATATGCAATGTGTCAACAGTTAAAAAAAGAAAGGTGAAAGAAAAAAAGGAAAAAAATAGTAATGTTTATTAAAGTGTTAATGCTTAATTGTTTGATCAATCTTATATACCTATATTAATCTAAACTGATCTGATGATGAAAATATGTAATATAACCATTGTTAAATTTAAATTAAAAAAATGAAAAAAATTATTTTTTGTCAGTAAATGGATGCAACTGGAGAAAATATTCTTAAGTGAAATAAATCAGATATGCATATGCAATTAAAAAAAAGTATCTATATCTTTTTTGTTGGGAACTGGGAACTGAACTCAGGACTTCTCACTTGCCAGACAGATGCTGTGCTACTGAGCTATAACCCCCAACCTAATTGGGCTAGGGAGATAGCTTAATGGCATAAGTGCCTGCCTGGCATGCCTAAAGTCCTGAGTTCGATCCTTGCTACCAAAATTTTTTTTTCTATAAATAGATAAAACAGAGATTATCATTCAGGCAAGAGACAGAAGGGAATATACATTTTTTGACTCTTTAATGTCTTGATCTGTTTTTATGTAGTCCCTAAGACTAATCCATTTTTATGATCTTTCTTTCTTCCTTTCCCTCTTTTTTTTTTCTTTCTTCCTTCCTTTTTTTTCTAGATTCCTTGAAACCAAGGCCTTTGCACAGAGTTACATACCTAGCCCTTTTGATTTATTTTGGAACAGGGTTTGGCGAAGTTTTTTCCACGATAGCCTAAAACTCACAATCCTCTTGCCTTAGCCTCCTGTGTAACTCTGCTAAAGAGGTCATTTTGTTAAAGATAGTTTAATTTTGATTATTTTGTTCAGAATCTAATCCTTCAGTATCTTAGACATCTGTTCATTTTACTGTAAAGCAGAGGTTATTTGTTTTTTGTTTTTGTCTTTTTGAGACAGGTTCTCACTGTACAGCTCAGGCTGGCCTTGAGGTCACATTTGTAGCCTAAGGTGGTCTCGAACTCGCACCAATCCTCCTGCCTCAACTTCCCAAGTGCTGGGATTATAGTCATGCAACACTGCGCCTGGTGCTGAGGTTATTTGGAATGAGAGGTTACGGGCTATAATATTTTTAATTTGTTCTCCTATTACAGATTGAGGAAATAGATCACAAATATATCACTGGGTGAAATAGGTGCAGGAATGAGAAAAATTTCTTCAGTTCTGTTTCTGCTGTCAGAGATTTATGTATAAGGTACTTCTCTTTTAATGGCATTACCCTTATACAGAGGCTGAGAGAGCAGGTTCTCTTTCTCCCCTTCCCTGCACTCCAGTAGTATTGGAAATTGAACCCAGGGCCTTTGCACTGAGGTACATTCTTAGCCCTTTTATTTTTGAGACAAGATGTTACTGAGTTACCCCTGGCTGGGTTCAAACTAGAGCTTTTTATGCTTTAGCCTCCTAGACTGTTGAAATTAGAAATCGTGGCCTCCTTGCCCACCAGATTAATTGCCTTTCAGAACATACACAATATAATACAAAGCTGGGGTGAGGAGAACAGTGAGTTGATGCTGAGCTGTTAATCCCCTTGTCTCTTGTTGGACAAGAGATTAGTAGGAAGAACACTTGGATTCTCTTCTGCCCTTCATAGTCACTGAGCTGGTGACTTTCAGCTATTTTTTGTTGATTTTCTAATTATGAAAAATATAGTGTTCTGTATGAACTTGTCCAACTTTAAATTTTTCTAGTTTTCCCCTACTTTTCATATATTCGTTAGAGCCCC
>PVJA010050646.1:0-13184 GCA_004027025.1 Myocastor coypus | reverse complement strand
TCCTTTCTACCTAAGACCTCATCAGAATGGCCTTTACCCTGCCTATTTCTACCAACATTCTGACCATAGCTACTTAAGTAACTCTAGAAAATCCAAGTCCTGCTCTAACTTTCATCTTCAGAGTCTTTTTCAGAATAGCCCTTTGTGGTCCACTCTTTCCCCACCACCCACTTCCAAAGTCAATTCTACATTTTACTGTAGCAAAAGATGCCCCTACTCCAGCCAGTATACTCCAGTTTCTGAGTTAGAGCATCAATATATTCCCCCAAAGACTCAGTGGAACAGACTCTTGTGATCTGTGGATTTGGCCTGTGTTCACATTTTCCAAGTATTCCCTAACCGAGTGGTTCTCAACCTTACTGATGCTGTGACCCTGCAATACAGTTCCTCATGTTGCGGTGACCCCAAACCAAAAAATAATTTTGGTGGCTTCTTCAAAACTGTAATTTTGCTACAGTTCCGATTCGGAATAGCTTTAAGCAACCCCTAAAGCTGGGGTCACGACCAACAGGTTGAGAACCTCTGCTACCTGTTATCAGAGGTTGCTTTTGCAAAGTCTTTATTAGCTCCTAATTATTTTAATGTGTTTCTTTGTCCCTTTCCTTTTGCTTTTGCTATGCATTTCCTATTACAGTAGTGGGGCATAGACTTTAAATTTCGTGAGGCAAGATTTTAAAAGTAGAAAGATAGGATAATTAATGCAGGGTGGCTTTCTTTTATTGTTTCACAGAAAGGCAACTACTATTTATTTTTATCTACATTTCATAAAGGATGTGTGTGTGTGTGTGTGTGTGTGTGTGTGTGTGTGTGTGGTGTGATCAATCACAAAGGTATCCATTGAGTTTGTAGGGGTGTATTGTCAGGAAAAGGTTTTTGGTTTGTTCCATACTATCCCACTCTGCCTTCTTTGAATCCAGTTCAGTGCAATTCTTGACACCTATTGTGTGCTCATTTTTCAGTGGATACAGAAAAGGATTAGCCTCTTGCCTTTACTGTCAGGCATTCAACAGAGGGCATGGAAGCAGCACTATATGAGATTGTACCTTCTGGGTCTGCCTTTTTGTAAGAGCATACATTCTTATAGGTCATCATATCATTCTGGTGCCTATCAGTTACACTTTATCAACATGGCTGATACACACTCCATACTCCATGTGTGTTTGCTTTCTCAAAATGAATTACAGGACTCTCTAAGACTTAATTGAAGTTCATCATATACCAGTGCTGTGCCATGATTAAAGGATGGAGCAGCAAGCTGGGCTCACAGCTGACTCATGCTGGAAGGAGGACTTCCTGGAAGGAGTCTTTGCTGTTGCAAAGCAGCATGAGACCCAGTTGATAATAGGTAGAGGGGATGCCTTTATTTTGCAAGCTAATTCCCGTTTGAAGTGTATCAGGCATCTTTCTATCATTATAATGAATTGCTCAAGGCAATTAATTTAGAACAGAAAGGGTTTATTTATTTATTAGTAAGAAAATTCACTAGGGAAAGGAATGGGGAGTAGGAATAGCTTCTGAACGATGGGAGGAACCCTGAATGGGTTGTCTAGAAAAGGATTATTTAGGTCAAGTTTTAGAAGTTCCATCCACAATGGAATCAACTGAGGCAGCACTTCACGGCAGGAACTCGTGCTGGGCAAGTCCTTAGTCCCTTGCACGGGCTCACCTCACCAACCCAGGCCTCCCACTAAGCCCCACCTCTTAAGGTCCTGCCACCTAGCAATGGCAGCATTCTTTGAAGCAAGCCATTGGAGAACATTCAAAATCCAAACATCACTTTATTGTGACTGACACCAAAGAACCATGCAAGGCAGTAGGTTGAAATGGGACTGCTTCAGCTCCCCTAGGAGACATTTGGATATCTGGAGACATCCTCAGATGTTACACCTGGGCAGGGCTCCCACTGGCACATTATCTCTATGTACGGTAGAGGTTGTAGGTGCTGCTGAATGTTGTTCCGTATATAATGCAGACCTCCCCCTTCTCCATATAACTGACTGGCTCAGAATGCTAATAGCACCATATCATATGTATCTACATCTATGTATATTGTGCTAATCTGTAGGATTCATTGGTCATGAGTTGCAGCTAAGGGTGCAATTATATAGAGTAGCAGTGACCTCTCTCCTCTCCAATGAATTTTTCTAACCTTCTTCCTATTGAATTTCTCTTTCTAAGAGATTTTCTTCTCTCTTATCACCTCTTTTTGATTTAATACTGCCTCAGAACACCCCAGGAATTCTAGGAGCTTGTTTAGGCAAAATATAGAAGTGGGATTGGGATGTAAAAATCTATACCCAAGATATATCTTTGCCTTTGTGTCATGCAAGCTAAATATCCTTCAGGGAAGCCTTAGGGGTTATATACTTAGTCATAGTCTAACCTATAAGTCCAAGTTAGGTATTTGTCACAAGGGCATGAGACCTGGGTTTATTTACTTCAGGGTTAACAGCAGGGTGAAATGATGAATTTTCTAAAATATAACCCCTGAATATTATTTTCCTATATGTTAATAAATATTCTCTGAAAATAAGAGCATCAGAAAAAATTTAGTGGTCTATTTTTGCTAGGACACTACAAATATCTTACTGCAGGTCTTCTTAGAGTTTTATTGTTCTTACAGGCAGTTTGAATTTCCTAGAGAAGAAAGTGGTGTACTATATTCTTGATTTTAATTGACCATAGGAAACATTTTGTGGAAAATGTACTGACAACTTAGTTTGAGAGAAATTGTTCCAGTGGAAAATGTTTGAACTTGGGTGCTATGTCACTTGGATTCAAACCTCTGTCTCCACCACTGAACACCTTGCTTTTCTGGATGAAGTGTATGATGTTTTGATGCCTCAGGTTCCTCATTTGGAAAGCACAGTCACAAGTAGGTAATACTACCTCACAAAAATTAGACATTATCACCTGGTCTCATGCTTAATCTAGTCTATTGTTTCCATCAGCTGGTTTTTATAAATCTTTTGTTACTATTGTCATGAAAGTGTTTCCTACTAGACTGAATGTTAAGGATGAGTGGTATCTTACGACCTTTTCATTCTCAGTTCTTTCCCTAATTCTTAGTACAGATTGATGCTCGAAAAGATAAAAATAACAGTGCTTGCTGAATGAATCAATTAATCATGCATACAATGCATTCAGTAGATGCTATTTTTCATGTGACTCCATCTCTCATCCTTTCTCAGTGGGCAAAAGCTTATTGGAAAGGGTGCCATCAAGTAATGTTGCCTTTGCCCTTGGTGATTTGGCATGCAAAAGGCTACATGTAGTTCCATGTTTGGCACATGTACTAGTTACCATTGTAATTCTGAGACTTGCTTCAGGAACTTGTGCTTATCTATGGGTCACTTTGTGCCAAAGCCTAACATAGATTAGTTTTTATTTTGCATATTCTATTCTAGTTGGATCATCAATTATTAGGATGGAGGGAACATCAGTTTTTCTAGCATCCTTAACTTTCAACTCCTTGAAAGCACTGAGGCTGGCTTAGGGATAATTTGTAAGTGGAAGTGCTCCTCCTGGGATGGTGCAGGAGCATCTGAACATCCTAAATGATGGTGGATGGTGAAGGAAATAGTGATGTGCTCACTAGCGATCAACCCAGGCCCACGTTATCCTTTCTATGAGCACCTGTTCTGAAGGAAAGGACTCTAGTCTGGTGGAAACACATCTGGGTTCCAGTCCTGCCTGATTGTGGGTGAATTTCCTGCCCCTGTATCCAGGTTCTCTATCTCTAAAATGAAGGTGTGGGGTAGGAAGGTGTTTGTGGATCCCTTTAGTTTGGTGAGACATTGTTTTGAAACAGCCACAGGCTGAATGCAAGAAAAGAGCCAGATTGTTCTGTGGGCTTTGGAGGTCAGAACTCATATCGCAAGGGATGGGAAGAGAAGAGGCCAGTTGGGTGGTCAGTGAAAAAGTCACTTCAGGCACAGGGAAAGTGGACAAGTCCTGCTGCCACAAGAGTGACCAGAGCTAGTTGCCTGCACAATTCTTATTTTCATTTTTATAAAGCATACATGTTGTTAAAATAGTTTTGGGTTGACAGAAAGATTGTGAAAATAATAGAGTTCTAGCTCTGCTGAGCCATATGGGAGCAACTTCCTTTCCCACGGGGCCTGTCCATCCGACCAACCAACCTCCCCATCCTCCAGCTCCACCGAACCACACAGGAGCGACTTTCTGTGCCATGCAACCAGACTGACTGACCAACCTCCCCATCCTCCAGCTCCAATGCACTGTGCGGGAGTGATTTCCTGTGCCACAAGCCGCAACCGATGGACTGCCCTCCCTGGCTTCCAGCTCCACCAAGCTGTATGGGAGGGACTTCCTGTTCCAAATAGCCAGCCAACCAGACCTCCACCTTCTCTGGACCCATCCTTTGATGGTATGTCAAAGGGAGATAATTAGTCACAACTTAAGTGGACTAAATAAAGTAACAAACTCCCAATTTAATATCAGATGAGCTACATAGACATAAAGTTTGCTCTTAGTATGTAAAATATAAACTCACTAGTTACAAAAGTTTGTCAGCTGTTAAATATCACTTCCCATTATTGGTATGTTCCTAACCGTAGTTCTGTAAATACAAAAGTATAACTGCCTTAACCATATAATCCCTTTTAGGTAAGAATTATGCTAAAGGTATAAATGCATCAAGCTCTGTAGCACATGTCAGAGGACAGTGCTCTACACAATGACAATGAGAAGGAATAAAATGCAATCTCAGGCCCTGAGCCCACCCTCCAAAAATGCAGAAGACACTAACATAGAAGAAAATGGGAATCACACAGCTGAAATCTCTGAATTAATAGTGTCTATAGAAAAGAAAAAACTGCAGAAAGGTATGGAGGAAATCAGGGCAGAAATAATCTCTGAAGTAAAAAAAAGAAACCTCTGAATTAACAACAACTGAAGTTAAGAAACATCTGAAGATAGGTATAGGGGAAATCATATCAGAGATAATCTCCAAAGCAAAAAAAAAAAAAAAAATCTCTGAATTAATAGCAACTGAAGTAAAGAAACAAGTACAAATAGGTATAGAGGAAATCAAATCAGAAATAATCTCTGAAGTAAAAAAAGGAAAGGATAACCATAATGAAAGAATTAAGAACTGCTTCTGAAGAAGACACTGATAAAAATTGGAGGAGACTAGAAAAACTTTGGATTCCTTGAATGAGCAATATAGGAAAGAAGTAGATTGCATGAAGCAGACTCAAAGAGATGCACAGTAACTTAAAAACCTCACTGACACGTTGGCAATGCTGTCTGAATGAAAATGAAGACAGAGTTTCAGTTCTTGAAGACACGGTTGCAGCTAGTGAAGAGATAAAGGATCTCCTAAAAACAACTAGATGCAGGAAAACTCATTCAACATCTGCAAGATGATGCAAAGATGAACAACATGAGATTAATTGGCATCAATGAGAAAAGAGTTAATACAAATGATATAAAAAGAGTATGAAACCGGGCATGGTGGCTCACGCCTGTAATCCCAGCACTTGGGAGGCTGAGGCAGGAGGATCGTTGTGAGTTCGAGACCAGCCTGGGCTACAAAAGTGAGCTCAAAGCCAGCCTGAACTGCACAGTGAGACCCTGTCTCAAAAAATAAAAAATAAAAAATAAAAAGAGTATGGGCAGAAGTATTAGCACAAATCTTCCCAAATATGGGGAAGCAACATTGCAGTCAAGAAAATGAAGCATATAGAACTCCAAATGACATCAACCCAATTAAAAACACACCCAGATGTATAATAGTCAAGATCCCAGAAATCCAGCAGAAGAATAACATACTAAAAGCTTCTAGAGAAAAGAAACAGATCACATTTAAAGGAAACCCCATCAGAAAGACAGATTTCTCTTCACAAAAAACCATGAAGTCGACAAGAGCATGGAGCACAGTGCTTCAAGTCCTTCATGAAAACAAATTCCAGCCCAGACTTCTGTACACTGCAAAACTTTCTTTCAAGTTTGATGGAGAAGTAAAATACTTCCACAACAAAGAACAGCTAAAGAATTTCATGATGACAAAGCTTCTAGATAGGGACCAAAATGACCAGAACTTCACAAATGAGAATGGAAAGAACTGATCCAACAAGGCAAACAATTAAACACAGGGGATAAAGGGGTAACAAACAGCAGGTAAATAACATGGCAAGCATAATTCAATATATCTCAATTATAGCCATCAATGTAAATGGTTTCAATTCACCAATTAAAAGAAATAGACTGGCTCAGTGGATTAGGAAGGAAAGCCCAACAATACACTATGTACAAGAAACACACTTAACTCATAAAGAAATTCATAGGCTGAAAGTCAAAGGATGGAAAACAATACTACATGCCCTAGCACCTCAGAAAAAAACAGGGTTAGCAATCCTACTCTCAGACAGTCTCAACTTCAAACCAAGAATGATCAAACGAGACAAAAAAGGCCACTACATACTGGTTAAGGGAAAAAATTGAGAGAAAGCGATAACACTCATAAATATGGGATTAACTCCCAATACAGGAGCACCCAGATATATAAGAAAAATCTTAATGGGCATGAAAATGCTAATATCCAATACAACAATCCTAATAAGAGACTGTAACACCCGCTTATCCTAAAAAGATAGGTGAAGCAGACAAAAACTTAGCAAAGAAATAATAGAATTGAACCAGTACTTGGAAGAAATGGACTTAGTGGACATATACAGTGTTCCACCCAGCCACTTCTGAATACAGATTTTTTTCAGTTGCTCATGGAACGTTTTCTAAAATAGACCACATACTAGTCCATAGGTCGTGCTTATGTATACACAAGAAAACAGAAATTATCCCATGCATATTATCTGACCACAGGGCAGTGAAAATGGAAATAAATGACAAAAGAAACCACGAGAACCCTATACACACATAGAAATTAAACAGCACCCTTCTCAGCAACCAATGGGTTACAGATGAAATTAAACAATATCTGCAATTTAATGAAAATTCAAACACAACTTATTGGAACTTATGGGATGTAATTAAAGCAGTTTTAGAGGAAAATTTATAGCTCTGAACTCACACATTAAGAAAAGTGAATGGGAACAGGTAAATACTCTAATGCTGCACCTCGATTGTCTAGAAAGGGAAGATGAAACAAAACCTAAAGCCCAAATACTGGAGGAAATTATAAAGATTCGAGCCCAAATTAATTCTTTTGAGATGAAGAAAACAATACCAAGAATTGATGAGTCAAAAAGCTGGTTCTTTGAAAGATTAAATAAAATTGATAAGCCCCCAGCTAACCTTCTCCAAAAGAGGAAGGAAAAAACTCAAATTCAAGCAATAAAGAATGAAAAGGGCAAAATTACTACAAAACAAGTGGAGATCAGAAGGTCATTCATTCCTACTTTGAGAATCTTTACTCTCACAGAATTGAGGATACAGATGAAATGGACAGATTCCTAGAAAGGTACAAATTACCAAAACTGAATCAAGAAGGTATAAGCATGCTCAACAACCCAATGATTTAAGGACTAAAGAAGAGACAGCAAGCAGAAATGTTAGG
The DNA here is from genome assembly GCA_004027025.1 of Myocastor coypus. Lineage (NCBI taxonomy): Eukaryota > Metazoa > Chordata > Mammalia > Rodentia > Myocastoridae > Myocastor > Myocastor coypus. Next base: position 5,644 of record PVJA010050646.1, on the reverse strand, counting down.
AAACTTGGCGGGGGAAAAACATGGTCTTATGTACACAGGATGAGTTAGACAATGGTCCTAAGAACCTGCAATAGGTTTTTGACACTCAGAGCAGCAACGTGTAAGACTAAAATCATGCTTGGAATGTTTGTCACTCTGGTTTTCTAGAAGCGTGCTGCTTCTAATGTAATTTTATTTTATTTTTGTTTCAGAACCTTTGTTTGTTTATTCACTCATTTTTATGGCTGGCTCAGCCCGCCCCAAGGGCAGGGCTGGCACAGCATGTGGTGCCGGGGATCGAACCACGGTCCCTGAAGCCGCCCAAACTTTCCCAAGCAGGCGCTTTAGACCACTGAGCCATCCTGTCAGGCCCCTCTAATGTAATTTTAAATATTGCTGTACTCTCAAGTAACAAAAAAGGGTAATTAAAAGAGAAAATGAGACAAGGAAAAATGCATAGAATTGACCTGCTACAATTTTGTATATGCTTAGATCTTCAAATTTCTGTGTAAAAAAGTGTAGCAGTTTTTTAAAAATCACATTCTGTAGGACTCTATTAGAATATCAAAGATTGATGGAAAATACCAGTCCCATGTTAAGTCTAAGGCATTTAATATTTAGAAAGACAGTGATTATGGGCTCAAGTACGTGTATTATAGAGTAATAGTATCACTGAGCTTCTCTTTTTGAGGGTTAAGAACCTAAGTTTGCAGACTAAAAATTAGACAAAAAGAAGTGCTACAAGGTTAGCCAATATTTTGACCCTCGCCCTTGAAGGTCAATGAGGACTCAGGACCTAAGAGAACCTGTACTCTAACATCCTATAACTCAGGGGTATCCCAAATTTTTTGTTCAAGGAGATTATGGTGCCACAGAGGAAAAGGATCAATGATGGATAGTGTGCCCAAGGGGAGTGGCCTAGAGAGAAAGTATTCTCTTGGGCCTTGATAGGGAGCAAAGTGGTCAAGCAATGCCCACGATTCATTCAGATGGCTGACACAAAAGTTCTGCAAAATGCTGTACATGGTTTCAAGGTAAATCCTGAGGGGATTTTACTGACCTTGCCAGATATGAAAATTGCATGTTTTGTTATATAGGTCTTGTTTTAATTTGGTCTTAAACACTCAGCAGAAAAGTTTAAGAACAAGGCATAAAAAATAAAGCCAGATTAGTATGCTGGGCTGTAAAAGGCTCAAGTCAACAACTTCTGACATTGCCAGTTCTTCTGATAACCCACTGCTCTTATGGAATATTGCTCTATGTGTATACAACTACTTTCTCTTAGTTCAATGGGAAGAAATATTTGTACCAATAGTGCTTAGAAAAGTTATCATGTCTGCATCCTATACTCTAAATAGCTACTACGAAGACAACAGTATGCATTGTATCAATTATTGTTACTATCTTACTAACATGTTTTGAAACTATCTCATTGTTATTTCTTATTAAAAGTAATAAAAATAAAAAAAATTAAAAAAGAGAAAATATATAGAGTTCTATATACAACTTGGTCTGAATTCAAATGTTCAAAATCTTCCCACAGGGTGATGGTGTTAGGAGGTGGGACCTTTGGCAAAGTCGTCATTCTCAGGAATGGGCCTGACACCCTCATCCAACAGGCAGCAGGAGCCTACTCTCACCTTCTACCATGCGAGCACACAGCAAGAAGGGGCCATCCGTGCATCAGGAAATGCCGAGTTTCTTGAGCAAATGCTGAATGTACCTGCACTTGCTCTTGAGCTTCCTAGTCTTCAGAAGTACAAGAATAAAATTCTGTTATTTATAAAGCACCTGCTATACAGAATTTTTCTATAGTAGCCCAAATTGACTAAGACATACAATTGCTACTAGAATCAATATTTTATATGTATTTAGTTTTTATTAATATAAATGTATGTTTACTACAATAAATATTATAATTTATATATGTGTTTATTACTATAAATATATGTAAATTATAATATAGATTTATTATAATCAATGAACCAACATCGGTATATTATTAAGTCTGTACTTTAAAAAAAAACTTTTATTTATTTTGTACAAGTTCTTGTTTTTATGTATTTGGTACAGGGTCTGCAGGGTCTATAAGGTCTCACTATATAGATCAGGCTGGTAGTGATTCTGCTGTTTCCCAAGTGCCAGGATTACAGATATGCACCACCACGCATGCCCAGTCTCAACCATGGGATGGCACTGCATACAGGGAATCAAACCCCTGGCCCATGCATTTGCTTAAGCAGATGCTTTAGTCTGCTGAGCTCTCTGGTCAGGTATAGGTTCTTTCTCTGCAGTTCTGGCTCTTAGTGATCCTGCTGCATCAGCTTTCCCCACGCTGGGATTGCAGGCATGCACCATCATGCCAGGTTTTGGTGGTCAGCATGGCGCCGCTGGGGTTTTGCAGCTTATGATATGGCATGCAGTACTGGGGACTAAACCTGGGTCCTTGCTAGTTAGGCACTTAGACTGCTGAGCCCCTAGGTCTGTACTATTTCATATTTCCTTAGTTTTTAGTCTAATATCTTTTTTCTATTTCAAAATACTATCTGGATTATCTTATTATATTTAGACTTCTTTCAACTGAGACGGTTTCTTAGAGTTCCCTTGTTTGCGAGGACCTTGAAGTTGGAAGAATGCTGGTCCTCTGCTGGCTTTGTCTGACGTGGTTCATATGGCTAGACTGGGGTGCGGTTTTGGGGTGAGGACCTCAGGATGGAAAGGCCTTCACATTCCATCATGCTAAGAGCATGCATTTCCCGTGGGACTCACCACTGTGATGTCCTGGCCTCCGTCTATTTGTTAGTTTTCCCCACTTTGAAGCTAATCCTTCTCTCCTTGTTAATTACACTTTCTGGAAGGAAGTCATTATGTATGCATGATGCATATGTAAAGGGTGAAAGTTTTGCTTCACCTCCATGAGGGGGGGTTGTCAGCTTTTGTTTGTTTCTTTGCCTTATTGTTTTTTTTTTTTTTTTAGGCAGGTTTTAATCAGGTAGTTTAGGCTGCCTTGAACTCACTATGTAGCCAAGGCTGACCTTGAACTTACAGTGATCCTCCTTCCTCAACCCCTCAAGTACTGGGATTACAGGCACACATCATTACATCCATGGGGTTGTCAATTTTAGAAGGCAAAATCCACGTCTTTTGGCTTTGTCTTACATCCCAAGTCTCCCATGGAGCTCCTGGTGTAGTGAGTGAGCTTCCTGAGCCCAGTGGCATTTCTTTGTCCACATCACACAGTGATCATGGCATAGAAACTAACAAATGATTACCCCTCCCGGCAGAAGGGCTACCAGAATGCTGAATTTGCTGAGGACTCTCTTCTTTTCCAAGTCTTGAGAGAGGAGAGACAAATCTGTGTGTAGTGTGGGCAGTGACAGAAAAAAACGGGTAGGCTGTGGGTGGGTCAGGGGCAGCCACTTCCTGGGTGGGCGAGGCCAGGGCAGAACTGCAGTGCTTTGAAAGGAAATGATGTGATTAAGAGGGAAATGACGGACAGGTACAGTTTCTGGGCCTAACTAACAGTTCTCAGCCTGAGCTATCCATCAACATGTCTTCTGGATTACTGCATGTACTGTGCTAATAGGGGTGGAGGAATAATGCTTATCCGGGACAGCAGCTGAAAGGAATGGCTGCTTGGAGTCTTTCTGTGCTTTTATTTGTTTGTTTGTCTATTTTTGCCCAACTTGCTGCCATTATCTTCCAAGTCAAGCCGTTTCCAGTCTTGTGTTTTCTGTTGGTCATTCCCAGAGTTTATTGAAGTTGGAAGAGCTGGCTGTATGATACTTACCCCAGAGTCCTTCTTAATGTAGTGCTCTAAGTGTTCACATAGTAACTGAGATAGGAAAGCAAGGGGGTGACCTCCTGTCCTTTTACTAGGTGCTCTTTTAAGAAACTTCCAATACTATAGTTCTAAGGTTTTAAAATTCAGGCTTTCATAACTCATTCCATTATTCAGTCAACAAATGCTCATGTGCCAGGCGTGGTGCCAGACATTGGGTGAATAAAACAGATTTGGTCTTTGCTGTCGAGGAACTTAAAGATTGTAAGTGCTTTGATACGTTACGTCCCAGTATACAGGGCAGAGAAAACAAAATAATCTCATGGTGGGAGGAAAAGATTTTGTGAAGCGCATGGAGTAAAGTTCAGTCATATTATCCTACTTAATCCTCATGAATACATTTTAAATTAGGTAGTATTCCCAATTTGCAAATGAGAATAGCAGGCAGACAAGAGTTAAACTGCCTAATGTCCAGGAATAATCCATGGTAAAGCTGAGAGTTGATCTCTGGTCAGTCTGATGGCAACGGTAAAGCTTCTAACATCATGCCTCACTCATGGCATCCAACAAGTTCTGCTGTTTGATGAGGAGGGAGGTTCTTCAGTAGAGAGCAAGGGGCAGATCTGAGTCCATGCTGCGAAGAGCAGGAAGCTCTGGTAGAGTGGAGTACTCAGCTGGACTTGCTAGAGCCTCTGGATGAGGATGAGGCTGCTGTCTTGGGCTGTTATAGCCCACCAACCTAGTGGAGCTACGCTGTGGCTAGAGGGGTGCTGCTGACACGGGCAGCCCAGGGGCGGACTGCTTCCCAATCTTTGAGTTATTTCTCTCATCACATAAGCTCAATCTCTTCCTAGCCCCTCCCAGGACTTGCGAGGTTACTGCTTTCTTAGTTTCTATCAGACTCTTCAAGCTCTAATTGCCTGAGTTTCTTTTACCTTATCTAGATATGGCATGTACCCTAGAAAGGAGGGTGCTATCATTTTAATGTTTTTGTTCTAAAATTCATGCTAAAGCTTAGGGCCCAAGGTCATGGAATTAAGAAATGAGAACTTGGGAGCTGATTAGGGCTGGGCTGGGTTAGTATTCTTTAAAAAAATTTTTTTGAACAATACAAAATAGTAATAAAAAAGCATGAGAAACAATACAAAATTTCACTAAATGAAGTAATAGGAATTCAGCAATGATTGCTGTACTGCATGAAGTTATCTTCAAATAATATTCTTATAACAGAGGAATCAGGTGTAGTGGCCCATGCCTATAATTCTGTCATTCTGGGAGGCTGAGGCAGGAGACTCACAAGTTTCCAACCTGAGTTTTAGCAAGAACTTGTCTCAGAATGAAAGAGAGGACTGGCGATATAGCTCAGAGAGGAAGCCTTGGGTTCCACCCCTAGCACCCCTCCCCTCCGCACAGTGAAGTTGATGGAACCCTTCTGTGCCCTTCCATCTCTTTTGTTATGAACAAAGTTTTAGTTCATTTTTGTCATTGCCATGAGAGGACACAACAAGGAACTGCCTTGGAATCAGAAACCAGACAGTGCATATTCTAGTACCTTAATCTGGAAATTCCCAGCCTGTAGAACTATGAGAAATCAAATTTCTGTTGTCTATAAATTACCTAGTCTCAAGTATTTTGTTACTGTAGTAAGCAAAGACAAAGTGGCCTGCTGCAATAACGAGTAATGCTTTGGCAAACAAAAACGCCCAAAATAATACACAGGTACTGGATGCAGATTTATTTGTATCGGTGGACATTGATCGAGATCATTCCAGAATATCAAGCCCTGACTTCTGGTGGTCTAGGGCTTAATTAGGATAAGCAAGCAGGAGGTACAGAGGCAGAATGGCTCATCAATTGGGGACTTTTTCTTTTCTTTTCTTTTCT
>PVJA010050645.1:0-13188 GCA_004027025.1 Myocastor coypus | reverse complement strand
CTTGAGCTCATTTTGCAGTCCAAGATGGTCTCCAGCTTGCAGTGACCCTCCTGCGTCAGCCTCCAGAGTGCTGGGATTACAGGTGTGCACCACAACTCACAGCTTAATTTTTTTTTTTTGTTTTTGGTGGGACCGGTTTCAAACTCATGACTTTGCACTTGCCAGGCAGGCACTTGTGCCATGGAGCTATCTCCCCAGCTCCTTCCAACTTAATAATTGATTTAAGAAACCAGAGCTATAAAATTAGACTCTAGTTAAGAATTAGCAAAAGGAAGGATGAAGGCATGCCAAACAAAAACTAACAAGATTTTCTATTAGCAGATCCTTTCTGCAAGATCTAATGCAGGTTTCTATAAAAAGGAAATTCTACCTAGAAGTCGAGCGGCTAGAAGACTGAGATGGTAAAAGCAGTTGGAAGGCAAGAATCATGATAAACACAAGATAAATACAATTAAGAATTGCTATCTGATAGCTGAGCAGACTAAACTGGCTGCTTAGGCAGAGGCAGGGACTGGAGTTCGATCCCTGGAGTGCCGCGCTGGCTCCACCCCTGGGGTATGCTGAGATGGTGACTGAGACTAGGTGTGGTGGCATGTGCCTATAATCCCAGTGCTCAGGAGGCTGAAAACAGGAAGATCACTACGTGTCCAGGCTTTGTAGTGAGACCCTGTAAATCCTATACTAAATACATTTTTTTTTTTTTAAAAAAAGGGATTCCTTTTTGAAACATGGTGGTACACCCCTGTAATCTCAGCACTCAGGAGGCTGAGGCAGGAGGATTACTACAAGTTTGAGGCCAGTCTGGGCTACACAGTGAGACCCTGCCTCAAAACAAAATAAGAATTTCTGTATGAAGCTCTAACGATCATGTTAAATAATTATGGGGTGCAATCAACACTAACCTGAAATATTAGAGAAGAATAACGTAAGAAATGGGAAGGAGTTAGTGGCGGTTAAAATAGTCTAAGCATTTACTCTCCTTGACAGTAGGAATCCTTGTTAATTTCAGACTTCATTAAATCAAGTCTACATGTTAAAAATTAAGATGGATAAGGATGACTCTTAGGAGCTGGGCCTCTAAAAAAAAGGTGTTTAAGTTACCAACCAGTGAATGTATAAATGATACATTCAATCAAATAGAAGAAAAAGAAGCATTGAAAAGGAAGAAGGCAAAAACTAAAATGGCATAAAGAGATCTGAGATGAAGAGGCAACTTTTATTCCAGTGGATTTGCATCTCTGGTTGAAGTGGAGAGGCTGTCAGAGAGGGTGCTTCCAAGCTTCCGGCTCTGTGTCCTCTCGAAGATATGCCTAAATAAGGACCCTGAGAAATCAGAAGGAACAGGACAGGAGAGGCCTTCATGGGGGAGCACAGACTGAGAGGCAGAGGAAGAGAAAGGTCTGGTCTTGGGGAAAGCAAGCTGGATCCTGGGCTGGGGTCCCCTCCCTACTGTCATGACCTCAGGTGTGAGTTCGATGTTCTCACCTGCACCCGAAGGTGACAGACTAGGGCAGATGCGGGCACATGCTGCCACCCTAAGGATGTGAATGTGAGATTTAGGACAAGTGGATCTGGGAGTGAGTGGAGGAGGGGCTGAGCAGTGGACAGGGTGGGACTCTGGCCAAGAAAGAGGAAGGAGAGCCACACTATTGCCATTAGGTGGTAGCAATAAAGCTGGAAGGGTCCCGGGGACCTGCAGTAAAAGTGGGGTCTATCTCACCTTTAAAATGCTTGGCATGCAGCTCCGGAGAGGGCTCTAGGGCTTCTTTGCCCTCCTGAAATTATTTCAAGGTGAATTCATTTTACTTTTATTGTTTAAATCTTTTATTTAATTTTTTGGCATAGGGTCTTGCTACACAGACCTACAGACTCATAGCCATTCTCCTGTCTCAGTCTCCCCAGCACTGGGATTACAGGCATGTGCCACTACGCTCAGTTTTGGTGCCAGCTCAGCACACCAGGGTTCTGGGGCAAGCACAGGATGCAGTACTGGGGATCGAACCCGGGTCCTTGTGCTTGCCAGGAAGGCGCTTAGACTACTGAACTCATTTTAAAACTATCTGTATTAAGGAATGGAATAACACCAGGACTGCTCTAGTGACACCTGAGGTCCAAACACCAGGATCTAGAAGGAACTAACATAGCCACAAAACCTCGGTGGCCACACAGACAGACCTGTGTCCAAGAGGACTGCTTCATGTCTTTCTAGACGGAAACCCAAGGCCATGCCTATGTAGAGAGGGGATACCCAGGGACAATGCCTGCCTCTCTGAGTTGCATTTTTTTCTTACATAAGGATGATTGGAGCTGGGGAGGTAGCTCAGTAGAATAAGTACTTGCCTGACAAGCTCAAGGACCTGAGTTCAATCCCTGGTTCTGCAAAAAAAAGGTGGTGGTGTTGGTATTTTTTTTTGTTTGTTTGTTTGTTTTGTTTTTGTTTTTGTAACCCTCTGGGAGGCTGAGGTAGGAAGATTATGAGTTCTGTTCCAGCCTGGGCAACTTAGCCAGACCTGTCTCAAAATAAAAACGAAATCAAAAGTGTTAGGGACGTAGCTCAACACAAAGTCCCTGAGTTCAGTCCCCAGGACTAACCAACAAACACCAAAATACCCAAAACACACACACATGCACACACGCAAGAGACCAATAGGACCAGCTCTAACGTTCCTTCTCACTTTGAAATTCTGTGAGTTTTGAGCGCTGAAAATTTTTACAGAGTTGAGGTGTGTGTGTGTGTGTGTGTGTGTGTGTGTGTGTGTGTGTGTGTGTGTTGGTGCCTCAAAGTTGGTATGGGATGGGCACGTGATGAGAGAAGCCGAGATCCACAACCGCAGCCTGCGCCCTGCTGCGGGCCAGCCCGCCGGAGCTCGCCGTTCGCTCCTCCGCCCTCTGTTCCCCAGGCTTCTCCTCCTCTCCTCTCCCCAAGCTGTGAGACACACACGAGCGTTTCTCAGTTCCGCGAGGTTTGTGGCGGGAGGATAGAGGCAAATAATGGTGTTTCTAGTTATTACTCTGATGAATCACAGGGGAACAGCCTTCACCAAGGTAGAACGGCTTGCATAAAATATATTCATTCAATTAAAAAAAAAGAAATTGAAAAATAAGATACTGCCAACATGGGGCTCTGAGTTATGTGGGGTTTATGCAGCGATTCGATTTGCAATTCAAGCAAGAAAGGCACCAGAGAGGCACCTGCGCGCAGGCTCCCCGGAGCAGGGGGAGGGTTCCCGCTACCAAATGAAACTCCCCATACCTCGGACGTTTCTAGAAGGGGGAAGAGGAAGTGAAATCGGTCTTTGGTTTCCCCCAGGACACTCTGAGCAGGAGATTCTGTGCTCGGTGAGCTGCGGTCTTTACTTGGCAGAGCTGGTTGCGTGAGCCTTCTACGGTCCAGGAGGCCGTGTTTGTACCCTGTGTGTTCTCATCAAGCGACACATTCAGACTCAGCATCATTCCCTCTTGATGTCATTGTCCCCAAGCCCCACGCTGGTGTACCTTGAGAATACCAGCTCCAACCAGAGGCAGGATTTTGGTCGCAAGCAACAGAATGAAAACCTAATGAACTGAAGCAGAAGGGGAGACCGAAAGTTCCCAGAGCCAGGGTTGACAGGAGGAGGTCTCTGGAAAACAGAAAGAGGAGATTCAGGAATCTGTTTTCCAGCCCAAGCTCTTCTCCGAGCTGATGCTGGCATCCAAAGCCTCTGGCTGAAAGAATCCCACGAGGTTGGGGGGCTGGGAGGGAGGATCAGCATCCACCACTCTCCACATCCTCCTGGCTCAAGATCCTCCTTGAAAAGAGAATGGTCCAAGGAAAGATTCTGATTGGACTATCCACAGACCAATCACAGTTGCCAGGGCACCAAGGCTTTGCCTTTAGCCACCTGGTGGTCAGAGAGGAGGCCTGAAACAGCTGAAAGAAGAAATAGGAGAGGATGAGGTAACAGTAATTGCCAGAGCTTCCTGTCAAGGGGAAGAACATTACATTCCACCTGCCTTGCAGAGGCCAGGTCACTCCGGCCCTCCCAGGGCTGGAGCAGGCCCTTGGAGAAGGCGTTTCCTCCCGAACAACTCTGAGTCTATCTCCTAGTCGCCTGGAGAAGGCTCGCTGCTGGAATACATTAGGATGATAACTGGAGTGTAAGATTTTAATGACAAAACATTGAGACCTCGGGAGACCCACGTCCTGCGGTGGATCAATTCACATACCTTTCACTCAGACCCAAGTGACTGAAAATCATTTTGTTCCCTGAGCTTTTAAAGGTCAGGAGTTGAATGCTTCAAGAAAATCTCTTTCTCTATCACAGGAAACCTCTCGCATTTAGCGGCCCGTCAATCACGAGCCCCCCAGGAGGCTGCCGAAGCCCGGTGCAGACCAAATAGGGGCTGTGTTCTTTCTTCCATTCCTGGCTCTTGTGGCCAGCTGGGGTTGTACATAGTATCGGGGTGCTGGAAGGGGGGACCCAAATAAACCCAGGGTGGAGCTGTTGGATGGGGCCCCATTCAAACCTCAGGGCAATGAAAGAAGCATTCTCTTTTACCACCCCAAAGAGATCTGCTGTAGTCAGTGTCCCTGAGTTCGAGGAGACAGAGAAAAACGGGGCTGGATTCCCTCAGAGAAAGGGGTTACCTCTCCAGTTTCCCTGTCATCTCTGCAAGAAAACCCTCGTCTTCCAGTCTGTTCCTATCCTCTGGGCGGTGCAGATGAAGGATGCAGGTGAAGGTTTGCATCTGTATCCAGACCTGGCAGGGACTCCAGAGCTCTGTGTCCCCTCTACTAACTGCCCTGTTCCTTAAAGATATGCAAATAAATGGAGGAACACTGTCAAGTGGGGACTGAGCTCATTGTTCTCACTTGCCAGCTAGGGGGGCCTCTTCCAAACCAGTTTGGGCAGCAGGACTGTTGGAAGGTGCTAATGGGGGAGGGGATGCAGTGGTTGCCTGGCAACCATAAGCCCAGCTCAGGATCCTCGGGCTCTGCCCTCTCCAGGACCCTCACTTTCTGCTCATGTACAAGATCCCGGGCCCTCAAAGAACTGTGGCAGTGTGGAACCCAATCAGAGCCCTATCGGAGGACCCTCAGTTTCCCCACCGCTGAATGGATCAACAGTATTTCCCTGGCAGGAGGAGGTCTCGCAGCTAAGCCTGGCCTCATCTTCCAACTCTCGCTTGGCCCAAGCAGCTCTGTTTTTAATTAAACACAACACAAAGAGGGTAGGCGTGTCAGTGCATAGTTATAACCCCAGCACTCAGGAGGCTGAGGCAGGAGGACCACCTGAGTTGGAGATCAGCCTGGGCTACAAAGTGAGCTTAAGACCAGCTTGAACTGCTTAGTGAGACCTTGTCTCAACAAAGACCAAAAATTAAAACAACAAACAAACAACAACAACCACAACAAAATCCCAACCAAACGAAACAGCACAGATTTGTCTCTTAGTACAACTATGTGAAAGGCCTTAGATCCGATGGTCTGCTATATTGTTCCCATCTCTAGGGTGGTGACACCTCACATTTGCTTGTTGGATAAGCAAGTGTAGGTAGCTGTGTCCTTGCGGTCCACACAAGGCCAAAACCGGAAGCCAGAAAGTGTGATGGAGTTCTGTAGAGTTACATAGCTCGAGAGTAGCATGCTGCTATGGAAGGTACCCTCAGGTGAGCATTCTTCCTAAAGGACCCCAGGTGTAAGAAGGGCAGTAGGGACAGGAGAGGGAGAACTGGGCCCCGAGTAGGTTCAGCACTGATGCTGCTGCATGGGTAGAAGAGGCGCAGAGCTTGGTGCTTGGTTTGCCTGGCTATTGGATGAAAAGTGGATGCTCACACTGACCCGGCATTCCTGGTCAAGCTCGTGTGTGTGTGTGTGTGTGTGTGTGTGTGTGTGTGTGTTAGAGATGGGGAGGGGCAGGATGGCACCCTATCCAGTTGTCTTCCCTGACACAGCCTCTGTGTCAGGTGTCACCCTGGTATGTCCCCAAGACACCCACCCCAGGCGGGGGAGTACAGGCTGGGAGGGTCCACTGCACATGGAGGGGACGCTGGAGAGGTCACAGCTCTATCCTTGCTACTGTGCTCCTGCTACAGGGCGTGGTGTCCACATAGCTGGCCCACTGTGGACAGGGCAGCCCATAAGCTCAGGGACACGGCTGGCAGGTCATCTCTGATGCAGGTCCTGGGGCACTCCCCCCACCCCTAGGTCCCTGAAGGTCTCCTCTCACTTGGTACAGGATATCCGCTTTCTAGATTACTCATCTTCACAACAGTTCCTCATAGACAGGGATGGTGACCACACCCACTGCACAGCTGAGAAAACTGAGGCTCTACCGGGAGAGAAAGGGCCATGGTTAAGGGCAGCCATGGATGAAAGGAGCACAGGAAGGGGATGGCAGGGAAGCGGATTCTGTGACAAGTCTGTTGTTTCTTCTGCTGGCCCCCAGCCTCTGGGGACCACATGCCCTAGATATCATGATGACCGCATGGAGGCTGCTTGGTTGATGCAAAGATTCCACAAGAGGATGAGCGGGCCCCCTTACCCCCTGGTGGCTACCCTGCCCCTGCCTCCTTCAGCAGGACCAGGGGAGGCTGGGCCAGTGACTCTGTGACCTCCACTCAGCTCTGGCTTCCAGGTCGCCAGGAGTTTCTAGGGCCCAATCAGGCGCCAGTCTGAACGATAGCTCATCAGCTTCTCCAGAGAGGGAGAAGTTTTGCAGAGGGCCGTGAATTTGACTATTGTGTAGCCAAAGCCTGAGATGCCAGAGGGGATATTAGCCATCTATGGGATTTATCGACCTCTGGGTCCCAGGCTGCCAGAGAAACAATTAGAGGTCAATGCGCAGCAGGAGATGAAATCTGCAGCTGTCAGATCAACCGTTTGGAAATATTTCCTTGCCCTCTACCTCTGTTTTCTGCTGAGAGAAATCGTTTTGGGAAGCAGAGCTGACTCCACACTGGGGAGCCACTCGTGGCATGGGGCGAGGGGGTGGCAGGGAGCCCCGATTTGCCAATTAGCATAGCACAGAGGGCACTGGTCTAGGTGGCTTGGGTCCCGCCCTGCCCCATTGTGCGCTGCCACCTACCCTCTGTGGGATCCGAGGCCTGTCAAACCTTTTACAGGCATGGCGGGTGTTTTTCTTGGTCTGAAAAATGTCCCCCTCCACAGCAGGTGTAAGCATCTCTACCTGCCTGCGTCCTTTTCAGATTGCAGCCACAAATGATTCTGCATGACAGCCTCCTCCATGAAGCTACTCTGAGCTATGAACTGACCAACATAATTCTTTGTTGTCTCCTTCCCCCACTTCTAAGCCTAGCTTCCTGCCCTGGCATCCTACCCTGCCCTTGACCCCCAGCTTGTGTGGCACCCAGCCGGCTGGTAGTTGAGGGGGCGTAGCATTTATTCGTACCTAGACAGATCCTCCAAGGTGCCTTACCTCACCTCTTGCTTCTGCATAGGTGCTGTGAGGAGCTGTTATTGTTTAAGGAATAATGATACCAAAGGCATGGATAGGTTCCATAGAGATGCAGTGTTTTTTTTCTGGCTATTTCTGATCCCTGCTTGGCCGCAGCTGTGGGTGTGGAACAAATGGAAGGAGGGGCCCAGTTGTGCTTAGCATTTTGATGGGGCGTCCAAGAGATACAGTGACCCCAGAAGGTAAACCTGACCCTGGGGTTCCTAGGAGCAGGAAGTAGCTTTCATGGGCTGGAGGAGGGATGCTCTCTGAATCCTCACCCTGACCCTAACATTGAGAGTCCTCAAAGTTCTCAACTGGGCCAAGATGGGCAGTCTCCCTCGCTGCAGGACACAGAGCCCTTCTGGCCTCCATTGCATCTGCCATGGCTCAGACTTTATGTTCTGGGACACTTGTGGGCTTCTCTCTGCCCCTCACCCGCCATGCTGCACCCACCAGCCAGCCCCCACCCGCCGCCACTGTACCCTTTGCCCGTGGAGCCCTGGACTGTGGTGGCTGTGGCTCTGCAAAGCTCCGGGAAGCGGTGGCAGTCCTCAGGGCTGTGAGGGGCCCAACCACTGAATGACACGCAGACGAGAGTGAATTGGATGGTCCACAAACTGTATCTCAACGTGGCCATTTTTCTTTTTTAACAAGGAAGAAAAACAATCCCCTGGACACGCTCTGGTTTATTGCAGGGCTTGTGGAGTGTCCCTGCCAGCGCAGCAGCGAAGGCCCTGGGGCCCCGAAGTGGGCTGAGCGCGTCTCAGTCATGCATTCTTCATTCTTTCACACATTCACTGGCTGACTGATTCATTAATTCCTTCCATGCATTCATTTGCTTGTGTGTTGATTGGTTTTGTATATTTATTGTGTATTTTTCATGGGTCAGCAATACAGTGACAATTAAAAGAAGGACACACCCACTTTACACGGCTTTGACACCCTGTTTCTTAGAAGCTTCAGGTTTTAGTTGAAGACTGCAGGTGTGCTTTGCACCCTTGTCAGCGATCTGCCTGGGGTCGTTTCGACATAACATGGTTCCTAAGTTCTTCCCTGACCCCTGCTGCCTGGCACTGTGGCCAGAGCTCTGCGCCCCCGACCCCTGGCTACCCTGGGCGGTGGACTCTCCAGCAGCCTTAGCTCCGTCCTGCGACTGCTTTGTCTTTCTCACCTGTGATTGGCTCAGGAGGGGCCTCCTCCACTTAAGGCTCATGGACAAAAACTGGCCGTTTCTCGACAGACAGGGCCTTTTGAGGAACTAAGCTCTTTTCCCTTCCTTCCTGCTAGAAATAGACAAGGAAGCCCTTGCGCCGGGCTGCTGTGGCAGACGCCTTCCCGCTTGGCAGGAACCAAGCAGGCGAGCCTGCGAGAGAACAGAGTGGAGGAAACCGCTAGACATGGATGAGTTCGAGCCCGGGTAGAGCTGAGCCTGAAGCCCACAAGAGTATGTGGGGCGGGGGACAGGCAAGAAAGCATGGAGAAGAGGAAAAGCCTGAGGCTGCGAGGCCCCGGGGAGCAGGAAGGAGGCCCAGGGCTGCAGAAACCCAGGAGCTGCAGGGGTGCAGAGCGGATCCAGCGGGAGCAATTTCCTCAATAGCTCTTTGCGGAACAAGTGATTCTCAGCATAGCTGGCTCTAGGTGGGTTGGGAGCCGCGATGAAAGAAAAAAAAAAAAGAAAAGAATCAGTTTAAAAAAAAAATCCAGCTTATCTGAAAGTGCTGTGCACACAACTTCTGCTGGTCCTGGACGTCGGCTGGAGAGACAGACAGCCTGGTGGGGAGGGGCAGGTGCACACGCAGGCGCACACGCACGCATACATGCACCCTTGCACACACAGGCACGCGCCCGTGGGAATCAGGTCTCCGAGGCAGCGGCTAAAGCGCTGGTGGAGGCAGCCAGCAGGGGGCTGAGGCGGAGGAGTGGCGACCCCTTGGGGCTGAGCATCCCTGTCCTGAGCAGTGCCTTCCTCCCAGAAGGGCGCCCGGGCCCACACAGCAGAGGGTATCAGCACCTGCACTGCGAGGGACTCCGGCGCTGGTCTGAGGCGCAGCCCTCCCTGGAGCTGTGGCGCTTGGAACCCTGGGGCCCAGGGGGAGCCGCTCAGCACACCTCGGTGCCGTGCTGATGTTCTGTTGTTTTCTGTGTGTTTCATACTGGGGTCTAAACGGTTTGCTTTTAACAATATCTGAAGCAAAGGAAGGTAGCGGGGTGTGGGGGGAATGTAGGGGGGGTTTTCTG
Organism: Myocastor coypus; assembly: GCA_004027025.1. Classification (NCBI taxonomy): domain Eukaryota; kingdom Metazoa; phylum Chordata; class Mammalia; order Rodentia; family Myocastoridae; genus Myocastor; species Myocastor coypus. Next base: position 3,511 of record PVJA010050645.1, on the reverse strand, counting down.
ATCAAGTCCCACCTATTTCACAGCTGGAGAAACTGAGGCCCACAGGGCAGGGTTGCAGGCACAGGTCTAAGGTTCCTGGTATCTCTCCAGTCCTCTAGCCCTGAAACCAGGCAGCCCTTCTTGGCTTGTGTGTGTGTGTGTGTGTGTGTGTGTGTGTGTGTGGCTGGGGCTGGGATCACACCTCAGTCCCTGTGTGCTGGGCTAAGCTTGCGTAAGCAGACGCTGCAGACCACTGAGCTACCTCCCTGGCCCTCAGTTTATCTATTATCTCCGCCACATATTTGTTGACTCTAAGTATCTGCAAGGGGAGCTTTCCTTTTCTCCTGGTCCTGTTTTCCTTTGTAATTGCCTGACTCTCCGCAGGGGTTTACACAGAGCCAGGTTTCATAAACCAGAACAGGTTTAAACTCTATCAGCTCCCCCCTCCTCGGTTTTATTGCTTCTGCTGGGTGGTTGTGTAAATAACCTGGGGACCGCTGATGTTTCCTACTGCGAGGTGCGGGGTGGGAGGAGTGGAGGTCTATGAACAAGCCCTATGCTGGGAACTACGTCGGAAGTATAATGGCGAGGCTTGTCACTGAGACTAAGTGGAATAGCACCTGGCTCTGGGATGCTGGGTGACATTGTAGAGTGGTTTAGTGCGCACTGCCTTATTGATCCTGCCATCCTTCTGGGAGAAAGTGGAAGCAGGCTATCTGACCATCAACAGAATGCATAAAGAAAATGAGGTCCTTATGCCCAGTGGAGTACTACTCTACCATGAAGAAGGATAAACTTGAATCTTTTGTAGGAAAATGGATGCATGCACCTTGAGACCATAATGTTCTTTTGGAGGAGGTGGGGTGCTGGGACTTCGCACTTTCCAGGCAGGTGCTGTGCCACTGAGCTGTATCCCGGCCTGAGAACATAATGTTGAATGAAATAAACCAAGCACACAACCCTGAACAGCACGTGGCTTCTCTTACATGAGGAATCCAAAATATAAATAAAGAGCAAAATTAAACACAGGTAGGGCCAGAGATAGCACAGTGGACCATGCACCTGGTTGGCAAGTGCAGGGAGGAGGGTTTGATTCCTAGTCCCACATGCTGTTCCCTGCCCCCCAACACACACACACCTAGTCTGGGCGTGGTGGCACGCCCCTGTAATTCCAGCACCAGGGAAGCTGAAAACAGGAGGATCACTACGAGTTGGAGCTGCGTACATAAAATGAAAAATAGATAAGCAAACACAGGTAATAAAAGCAGGGAAACACACCCTTCACAAACGAGAAGACCAAGAAACAGACAGACGAAAAGGGAGAGAAAGGCGATGAAAAAAGAAACGAAAGAGCTGGGCACGGTGGTGCGTGCTTGCAACCCCAGCACTCAGGAGGCTGAGGCAGGAGGATCGCTTTGAGTTTGAGGCCAGCCAGGGCTATACAGTGAGACCCTGTCTCAAGGAAAGAGAAAGGCGTTGTGCATATGCACCAGCTCCACGCAGGTGTGTCACCGCCATGCACTGCAAAGACGCACACATACCGAACGTGTCACTGTGGTTCCCAACCTTGGCGGGAGCGACTGTTTATAATGGAAAACCATGCCACAACCCTGTCTCCCCCACGTCCTAAGACGGGATTAGAAGCCTGCCTTTCCACTTTTCCTGCTGTGGGGAACGAGGATCTAATGGCTGGAAATTCCATAGCCGTCCCAGCCCATCAGGCTCGGAGCTGTGTTCCGAGCATGGTATTGTAGCTCAGATATACTCAGAGGCTCCGCAGCAGCTTTCCCCAGCCTGCTTTCCTGCAAGGGAATAAGAGATGTCGCTCTTGTTTTAAACTACTGCTATTTTATTTTCCTATTACATGTAACTGAATCAGAGCCCAGCCCCTCAGGTGTCTGTAGCCCAGAGCTTGGGGCGCTTCAACCAGAAGGAGGATTTCTCCGGGAATGGTGACCACAGGAGCCTGAGAATCCCATCTTCTGGATGTCAGGGATAAGCTGAGGATGCTTTGACAAAGGGGAGCAGATCCAGAGACACGTGAGGAGCAGTTCCGCAGCAGTGTTTGTGGGCCTTGGGGTGAGCTGCTCCCCAGAAGTTACTATGGGACAGAATTCATCTCACATCTTCTTGAGTGAGAAAGATTTAGAGACAGAACAGGGATGCAACCACTGGCTCTACGATCTGTGGTGTCCTCTATCCAGCCTGAGAAAAGGACCTGGACCACAGTGGGTATTCAGTCCGGGCTCTTGCTACACAGTCCAACTTGCCGCCATGGTCCTCCTGTCTCAGCCTCCCCCCACCTGCTCTGGGATTATAGGTGTGCACCACCACACCCAACTGCAGGTGTAATTTAAAGGCACTCTGGTCCCTGAGGACCTGCCCTGAGTGATCCTACCCCTTGTAGGTCACAGGAGGTGTCTCCTTCTGTTAGAGTACCGGAGGAGGGGAAAGAAGGCCGCCCTGTTCCCTTCTAACTCCGCCACTGCAGTGAGGGGACTTCCAGATGTTGTGGACATGGAAAGAAACTATGAAATTAAATTTGAAAATTACTGGGTATGGTAATCTCAGAGACTCGGGGATCCTGTCTCAAAAACAAACAAACAGAAAACAAAAACAAACAAATCTCTCCAAGGGTGACTCCTCATCCCTCTTCAGGGAGCCTCTTGCTCTCTATAGGAAATACAAGGCCTTTGCCGTCACCCACACAGTACCCAGAGACCCCACCTGAAAGGTACTGACTGCCTGGGTTTGGGAAGAGACGTTAGGATGTGGATGCTGTAGTGTAGCAGACTCGAAGTCTGTCTTACAGCCCCACCAGGTCTTCCCAGCACCCAGTGTGCACACTTGTGCTCCCAAGGGCCCCACACTGATACCCATAATACAGGGAACCTCCAAATGATATAGAGAGAACCGATCTTCCACCCTGACCTGGGATGAGTTTGTGTTCTCTGAAACCAAAGAATGAATTTTAGGAACAAATGGAGGTATGAGCAGAACATACTTATTGAGGGAAAGAAAGTTCCTGATTGAGAGACTGTCAGGAATGGGGGTGTGAGTGGGTGTTCCCCGGGGAAGCTGTCTTTTCTAGGGACTTTTATAGGGTAAAACCATGCGGTGAGGCAGGTCTAAAGTGAAAAGCATGGGAACTCACTTAGGTGGGCATGAGGTGGGACAAAACTATGGTCGACCAATGACATTACAAGCACCATTGCTCAGGTAAAATTGGTTCAATCCAGGACCAAATGGGGGAATGAGTGATGTAGCAAGTGGGCATGAGTACTGGGACAGGGTCTCTTCCATGGGGGTTGAGCTAGTGACTCATTTGGGCTCTTTTAAGGTGACTGATACCTATTTAGAATATCAGTCCCTAGCCGGGCATGGTGGTGCACGTCTGTAATCCCAGCACTCAGGAGGCTGAGGCAGGAGGATCGGTGAGAGTTCGAGACCAGCCTGCGCTACAAAACTGAGCTCAAGGCCAGCCTGAACTGTACAGCGAGACCCTGTCTCAAAAAGACAAAAAAAAAAAAAA